>JALIZH010003711.1:0-47154 GCA_030522465.1 Rhipicephalus appendiculatus
GCTGACCGGGTCCCTAAACGAAAGCGCGAGAAGCGCGCTTTTGTTGACGTTTAACGTCGTTTAAGTATCTTCAAGCCATGCTTCTAAAATATTTATATAAGTTTTCTAATGACTGATAAAGTGAGTGCAGATCACTATTTGTTGCAAAGAAAGCAATGTCGTCCGTAAACACATATAATTGAATATCACGATTGGTTGGAATGGAGCTCATGAAAATATTGAACAAAACAGGCGATAGCACTGCCCCCTGTGGAACACCACGTTTCTGCTTAAATCTGTTAGAAGAACAACCCCTTTAATAGTAATAAAATTCTCTTTTTTCTTAAAAACTCTGCAACCCATGGTGTTATGTAGTTTGGAAATTGGTATCGTTTCATCTGTTGTATCAGAATTGAATGCTCCACGTTATCCTACGTCTTCGCTAAATCTAGGGTCACCAGAGCACAGTATTCTCGTCGGCGCCAAGCCAGCTGTATGCGACTCTCCAAGTCCACGTGCGCACACCATATGGAGCACCCAGATCTGAAGCCAATATGACTCGAGTTGAGTATCGAGTACTCATCAATATATTTTATTATTCGTGCATTAAAAACTCTTTCTCTCAGTTTAACCAGGTTAGACGTGAGTGAAATTGGCCTTATATTGTCTAGCGCAAACCCAACTTTCCGTTTTTTTCATTATCGTAATTATTTTGGAAAGCTTCCAGTCTGCAGGTATCCAAGAATTTTTCTACGAATAACTAACCATGTTACGAATTTTATGTGCGAAATTTTCGTACAACACTTTTATATTGCAGCGGTCACCCTATCTGGCCCTGGTGTTGCAGGAGGTAAATGCCTTACTATATCCGCCAGTTTTGTTAATGTAACCTCACTGAATTCCTCGCCTGCCATTGGGTTTACAATGTAAATAGGCATAATTGACATGAACCTATCTCTAATCTTTTAGCGACATTTTTTAATAATTCAGAGAGTTCGCGAGGAGAGAGAATTGTAGAATCAATATTTTCGGATGGTGGTATCATTTTCTAGAGCGTAAAAATCTAAAAAGCACCTTGTTATTTTTTTACTTAGAAAGGTACCTAAATTTGTTAATATCATAGTTCTCGTTTGCTTTGCGTACAGTGCGTTTAAAATCTGTTCTCGTGTATTAGTAGTCACACCAAGTTTTTTGGGACTTGTTGAGCAGGAGTTGTTTCCACACCGATCTTCGTTTTCTATAAACCCTCATACGGTCTGCATTCCACCTTGGGCTAAAAGATCCTCCTGTGGTCGAGTTCAATGCTAAAGTTGAATTTTTTAATGCTCTTTTCAATACCGCACGCAGGCTCATAGCCCTAATATCTTCCTCCACGCCCTTACGAGGAATCGAAGTAGACTTTAGGTCTTTTTTGTAATTTGCCATAGTTTACGAATGAGCCAACCTTTCTGGTGAGTGATATCCTCGGCAAGTTAGTTTCGAAACTTATAGGAAGGTGGTCACTGTTTGAAGCGCAGTTTAAAGTATTCCACGAGGATATCTTTAAAGAGGAGCTGGAACAAGTGAAATGAATAGCCGACTTAGATTGACCTCTCACAAACGTAGCAACTCCTGTATTCAAACAAGATAAATTATTGTCCCATTCCCACAAGCTTCTTCCACGTATACCTGTTCTAAAACCCCAAGAGACATGGTGAGAATTGAAGTCACCAGTCAATAATATATGCTTTCTGCAGGAGGCTATCATGAAGACATAAAAAGATCAAAACACAAAGAAGGATATAGAAAGATAGAAAGAGATGGAAACAAACACGAAAAAATAGAGAAAAAAATAGAGAGCGAGAAAGAAAGAGAAATACAAGGTGAGAAAGCGAAGAAAAAAATAAAGGAGACGAGAAAGAGATATAAAAAGAGAGAGCAAGAAAGGGAAAGGAAAGGAAGATAAATAAAGATACAAAGAGCAGGAAAGAGAAAGAAAGATTGTAAGAGAAAGAAAGAAGCACATCGAAAAAAGAGATGCAAGGAAAAGGGAGACTGAGAAAGAAAAACAACGAACAAAAAAGAGAAATTAGGAAGGCCACCCAGGTGGGCTCCTCATTCAGGCTTGGCACCACTAGTGCGAAACCGGCTTAATTTTTTTTTTCGCTATTGGAATACTTAATTGTGTTCTCCAATGTCTGCAACATTATTCTGTATGTGTGGACAGAACTATAAAACAGTTCTTGCGCGGAGCAAGCAGTCCCAGAACCTACCACTAGAATTTCCGACTCATTTCTTCGGACTCCTTTCTGACGGTAAAAATATCAGGTCCTTCGCAAATTGCTGTATTGGTTGTTTATGAGGCAATACGTTTGCGCGTTGTTGTATTAAAGCAGACTGCATATTTTCTTTAGTTGGTTTTTTAATTTTTGAAACTACTACACAGATGGTGAAGCTCGTAGGCTTTTTAAGATTATTGTAATGCATTTGTTACTCCATAAATTTGGCGTAGGAAGTAGAAATAGGCGTCGGAAAATGTCACGAGAGCAGAACACACGATGCGTCTGTAATGGGGATGAGCCATGAAACCACAGACTCATTATGGAAAGATTCCCTTCTTACGAATGTGAAGTACTTTTTACTGTAAATCAAATTCACGCCGTTCAATTTACGATGAGTCTACGTTTTGTACAGCAGAAATTGAAGCCTCATGTCTTATCTTCGTTTGCTGAAATCACAGTCGCACGGGACGGGGCAACAGGCGGGAAGATTTCCTTGCTGCTCGATATCGCAGGCAGCTTGTATCCGGGTGTCTGAAATAAAGAAACAGTTGACAAGATACATAACAATCTCGCAATCGGTCACAGTGTCCTTCTTGGTGCAAAGCCAAAGATGTGCAGGCCACCCTAGGATCGAGATGAGTGAGAGAAAGACTGACCCGTAAACACTATATGCGGTGTTTGGAATTTACGGTGCTGTGAATAATGCCATTTATGATAACCTTGTTCACGTTCACCAGGGTTCATCACTGGATCGTTTGTTGGTTCATGGAGTTTAACATCCCAGAATGACTTACGCTATGAAAGACGCCGTGGTAGAGGGCTCCGGAAAATTTCGATCACTCTGGGTGTTTCTTTTTTCTTTTTTTTTATTGGGCCCTCACACCGCACAGAATGCGAGCGTCTAACACTTCGCCCCGGCTTCCGAGTCACCAGCCAAAAGCAGGGGTCGGCAACCTGCGGCGTGGGCCGCAGGTTGCCGACCCTTCCTATATGCTACGGCCCCAGGGACGACGCCAGGACCCCCGCCCCTCACCGCGTCACTCCCTATCTGAAGGCAGACACGGCAGTTTTGACTTCAAATACAGTTTATGTTTGTAAATTTCAACCTTGTGTCATGCTTGCTGAACATGAAGACGACGCAAGTGTGTTACATTATCGTCAATTGCCATTCGCCAAATTTTTATCTTTGCCTCACCTCCTCCCCCCCCCGCCCCCCAAGTTGTCATGCGGCCCCCGCCATGTTGACTTCATGCAACTCGGCCCTCCGCCTGAAAAAGTTGCCAACCCCTGGCCCATAGCATCGTTACCACTGGGCCACCGCGTCAGCTCGGTACGCTGCAAGAACGTGAAGTAATACAGCATGACCATTAATCGCAAGAGAGGTCCCTTGCCTGTTCCTACAACTGGTTCAGGCTCACGTACAAGAACCAAAATATGTATATAGTGTATTCGATGTTCCGACCGGAGACCCGTCTTCTTTTCTTTCGTTTTAGGAAAGCCCCCAATTCAAATTTTGGAGCCACAAATACGCCTTGGTCGCTATGTTTTGACAGCGTCTGCGACATAGTAAGATAATGATAATTTGTTTCATATCGAGGGAACATGAAAGTAGCCAAAACTTGGGCGACCCTTAAGCATCGCTTTAAGAGTTGAACGCGATAGCGATATCCTGTCCCTTCAATCACATAGTGCATACTATGTAATGGACAGCATACTTTTAACCGCGATCAATTATCCGAGTGAAATGTTTTCGAACTTGCTATGCGCCCACTTGCTACAGGGTCGTGAGGGAATACGCGCAGTAACCTGTGTGCCTTTTGTAATGGGTGGCTGGCTTTAGACCGTTTTGATATCCAAATGTTCTGACGCCCGATGGCAATGTGCTCTTGTACCACGCAATATTACTGCAATATTACATGTTGTAATGTGACGCCTGTATACAGGACGGGTGTGTTTGTAAAGCATGAAAGTTATTTTCGCTGAATTTCCAAGCACAGGAAGTTATTTTTGCTGTATTTCCAAGCAGACGCGTGGCTGTGTGGTAGAACACCTGCTTGCCACACAGACGGCCTGGGTTCGATCCTCACTCGGACCCTGAAATTTTTATCATTAATGCGATAGACTTAAAGAGCTCATTTCGCAGAAATTCCGGCGTCGGTGTCAGCGTCGTTGGTTGTGAGCGAAAAATCATCATCTTCTCCGTGACCGCAAAATCGAGAAAGATCCAAATAAAATAAACAATAAAAATTTTTGGGCCCAAGTGAGGATCGAACCCAGGCCGTCTGTGTGGCAAACAGGTGTTCTACTACACAGCCACGCTCCTGCTTAGAATGACGTTGAAAATAACTTCCTTTGCTTGCAAATGCAGTTAAAATAAGTTTCATGCTTTACAAACACACGCGTCCTGTATACTGGCGTCACAATACATCATGTAACATCGCAGTACTATTGCGTGGTACAAGCGTACATTGACATCGGGAGTCGTAACGTGTGATTATCATAACGACATCGTGGTTCAAAGCTGGCCACCCATTACAAACGGTACACAGGTTACTGCGCGTATTCCCTTAAGACCACGGTGTGGGTGCATAGCAAGTTCGAAAACATTTCCCGCGCATAATTGCTCGTGTTTGAAATCATGTTACCCATTACATAGCATGTACTAAGTGGTTGAAGTACGCACTAGAGACAGGATATCGCTATCGCGTTCAACTCTTACAGGCTAAGCTTAAGGGCCCCCCAATTTTTATTTTTGTTTCATTGCATCTTTCTCGATTTTTCGGTCATGAACAAGATGATGATTTTTCGCTCACAACCAACGACGCTGACGCCGACACCGACGCTGACGCCGGAATTTCTGCGAAACGAGCTCTTTAACGCTATCGCGTTAAAATTTGCCATGTGATGGACACGTTTTTTATGCCACCCCGGGCATAAAAAATCACAGCACATCCACGAGGTGAATGATGGTGAGGTGGGCGAAGCTCGGGAGGTTATGGTTGATACCGTTAATCCTCCGAGCAGTTCGCCCGATAAAATCATCATGCATACACGTGAGGTACGGTGAAGAAAACTTTTATTGAGATTTCAAGTTACCTTCATATATTACGCACTTGTGGTCGGAGAAGTGCACAGCTAGGGGGTTCTAGTACCGGTTTAAGGGGAATGTTAGCAAACACGATGTCTATGCACGACCCCCCGCACGGTAGTAGGTGCAAGGTGATCTAGGGAGATGCACCTGAGCCAGTATCTGATGGTTCGTTAAAGAATTGAGCTGGGCTAGTTGGTGTTGATTGACTGCTTCCATAATTGCTAGCGAACACGCACAAAGGACCACATAGAAAGAAACAGGACAAGCGCTAGACTTCAACTGATTTTTTAATCGGCGTGAAGGGCACAAAACATTTCTTTGCGCACACGCAGATGCCACGTCACAGACAAAGTTGATCCCCCAAAAGACGCATGCATCAGCACTCCGTCCATTGCGTTGTCAAAGAGAGAACTGGACTACCTGTGTAAGAAGAAACCACGTGAGAACTGGCGGTACCGATAGGCGGCGAAGAATGACTCTTTCGTTTTTTCCTTCTTTCATTTTTTTTCTTTTTTTGGTTTTCTGTTTCTTTTTCTTTTCTTTTGGGGGGATCAACTTTGTATGTGACGTAGCACCTGCGTGTGCGCAAAGAAATGTATTGTGCCCTTCACGTCGATTAAAAAACAGTTGAAGTCTGGCGCTTGTCCTGTTTCCTTCTATGTCGTCCTTTGTGCGTGTTCACTAGCAATTATGGAAGGAGTATCTGATGGCCATGTGCGCGGCGGCGCGGAGGGCCGCCGCGGCCCTCCGCGCCCGCCGCTCTGCTTTGTCCATGCCCCACCAACGACCCGACACGTACGGCGACGATCCAGGAGACTGAGAGAGGCACTAGTTGCCCGCGCACCCAGGCACAGCCCGCGCAGCGACCAATCGGAGAGTAGCGGTACAGCGCAATCTAGAGTATCATCACTCAACTGCAGTTTGTATGTACTTTTATGAAACAGCGCCATCTATTATACTGTTCGGGAGATACTGCCGGTTACAACTGACGCGTGACAAGGTTAGACTAAGAGGAGCTTCGCCCCTAAAAAAGACGCCCACTTGGCACCTAGAAGCCAAACCTGGCAATTCTGATCACAGCGGAGATATTAAGAAACTTTGCTAGAGTGTGGATGTGTTATCGGTATACGGGCGCGAATTGTGATCGTTGATAAAAGCGCAAGTAACGAAAATTGGTGCTTCAAAGCACGGCTTAGTTCTCGTAAGCAGTGCGCATTCAGGTGTGGCGTTTTGTTTCGACTCTTATTTGCCTTTGTTCTATACGTAAACGCCGTGCTCTGTCTGTTCTCGAAGGCACGTTCGTGCGTTTGACGATTTTCGTGGAAGTGAGGCAATCAGCAATTCGAACCGGTATTTGCCCACTTGGTGGCATATTCGTGTGCGTTCAACGGTGTAATGTATTCTCGCAAAGAACGTTGAATGCTGTCGGTTACTGTTTACGACAGTACATCACCCATCATCTGTGAGTACATCATCACTTAATATGATTCAGCTCACAGCTGAATCGTGCCGCTGGCTTGCGTTGCGGCGTGAGTGCTGCGCCTCGGCTAGAGCAAGCGCGGTAGGCGGGCCCATGCCTTGTCGTGGGCTTCTGTCGAACTATTCCACACGCGAGCTCGGGTTCGAACTCGTTACTTCTGAAAATGCCCCGGTTAACCTAGTAAGTCCGCCTCGATGGATCAACGGCTAGGGTGCTCGGCTGCTTACCCGAATGTCGCTGGTTCGATCTCGGCCGCGGCGGTCGCATTTCAATGGAGGCGAAATGGTAGAGGCCCGTGTACTGTGAGATGTCAGTGCACGTTAAAAGAACACCAGATGGTAAAAATTTCTGGAGCCCTCCACTACGGCATCTCCCATAATCATATCGTGGTTTTGGGAAGTAAAACCTCACATATGAATATTATTAGTTAACCTCGTGACTGTCATAGTGCCGCTGTGACTGTCAAGCGTTTAATTCGGTGGACGATGATTTGCAGCTTCTTTGCATATAAAAAATCGTCGGTGCGTTGGTTGTGCGACGACACAGCTCACGGCAGACGCCTGGCGCGTCCCAGACGCTATAAATAATGTCCGAGTCGCTTTCCAGGGCGCATTGATTACGACAGCTACAGAGGACGCCACCAGAATACAGTGCATGAAAGGCGTTTCTGACTCATTAAATCGAGGATGCCTTTGTTATACGTGCAAAACAATATGTACGTCATTCATGGTACAATCATGGGGCAACCTTTGTTGCCAAGCAGTTTTTTTTTTTCATGTTACCACGTGCTACGTTTACGCATCGTACAGTGTCATCGATGAGAATAGCCGAGGGTAATACTTCTGGCTACAATCTATGCACAGAAACAAAGCTGACGCCGGAGTGCACCGGAGCAATTAGGGCCGTGAAGCAGTAAGGATCTTTCACTTTGTATCACTAAAAATCATTGTTTTGCTCACGTTATTTTAAGACAACGCCATGTGGTCTAACTGGCTGATTGCACAACTGCAGCGTCCCGTAGCAACGTTTCTAGAACCAGGTTGTTCTGTAGCGGTATATTGTCAAAAGCAAAATACTACACCTTGAAAGGCGCTCAGCCGGAGCTACTCTCGGAGGCCGTGGAACTATAGTTATTCTAAAGAATATTTAGTGCAGGCACTAAACACTTGAAGTGACACAGCCTGCACTTCTTAAAATTACCGTTGTTAAATCTTTCTGTCACTTTTCCTGAATGGGTTGACGTCTGCACTCCGCGGAAAGACAAACCAACGAAAGAAGATGCCTCTGATTTGAAGACACCACCCAACTTTGTCGACTGCCCTTGACGTGACGCCCCGTTGCATCGTAACCAACAGAACGCGGCGCGCACTGAGGGCTGAATTTGAACTTCTCGCACTATTAGTATGCTGTTAGTTCGTTCAAAACAAGGTGTCACCGGAGCTCGGAGAGATTCCGAGTATCGCCATTCGGGCCATGCTGCATGGCACCCCTGGGCACAGTGCGGAAAAACAGATGAGGGAGATACGTAATGAAGACAATGCACCATTTACAAGTGAAATTTATTGCGCGCAGGAGAACTTAGAGGACAAGACGACAGGGCTCCCTTCTGCCCATCCTTGAACTAAACTTTCCCGGCAACACAGGAAGGATAAGACAAGGGATGGATCTACTTCGAAAAGACACAAGATAGCGCCATTTGTAAGTATCCCCCCTTATTCGTCTGCGACCTGCGTTTGATCGCGCTGCACCCAAGATGACACGCCGCGTATACTCCCAATATTACTGACGAATCAGTGTGGGTCATGCGCAGAAAACGAGAAATGTCTTTAAAATACAAAGTGCATCAACCAGAGGGGATATACGAGCAGCGCGAACTGCAGACGAAGATAAGACGAGCACAAGAGCGCTTTTGTTGCGTGCTTCTCTGCTTCCCGTGTAACAGGGCTGGCAGTATCGAAGATACATGTACCTGAGATACTATCTTAGATACTCTTTGGGTATCTTGTATCTGTATCGAGATACGTCTCGCAAGACGAGTATCTGTATCTGTATTTCCGATACATTCAATGATGTATCGTGTATCTTAAGATACAAGATACTGCTATTGCAACACTACCATGCGAAACAATAATCGCTGACTGAACTTCGCTTCTCAAGTTGGCATTGGACGCTCACTGTCACCGGAATAAAACAAAGGGCTGGGACTTAATTTTATCCTTCAACACATTCCACCAGTGAGGGCAGGCGATGAGGTGTGCGCGACGCTTTTGATGAGGCAGAGCAACATAGCAGCGCTAGCTCAGTCTCTACAGAAACAAGCGCGCGAACATAGACGTTCGCGCGCTTTCCGACGTGGCTTTCGTCTTCCCTTTTTAGTTGTACTGGTGCCATGACCCTTCCCCCCTAGCCACTTACCAGTGGCGCGTACCACAATGCGTGTGGCGATGATCGTACGTATTATGACGCCGCTCTCCTGCGTGGTACTTCAGTACAAAATCTGAAGCACGGGGTTGCTTTGCATCTTGTGGCTTTCACACATCTGCGTTTCGAAGAATCTTGTGGATGTCAGTTTGAATTGCATGCGACTGACTTATGCACAAATAAGATTTTACCTGTATTACCACCGTTACCGACGCTAGATCTAATAAAAAAAGCGTTTACCATCAGACCGTATCTTGGTGTTCCTGCTATTTCTATTCAAAGAGCTCTTGAAATCATATGATCATATGTTAGTAGAAGTACTTTCTTAGTGGTCCTTTTTTCGCATCTCATACGTTACCTAGTGCTCTGAACTGTTTTTTTTCGGTCTGGTGACTGCAATGTGTTTTTTCTGAAGTGCAGCCAAAATAAGCTCCCTGTTTTATCGTTACTTTTAACTGCTTGCTTTATTTCTGCTACAGTTTACTCTTGGTTTTTTTTAGGCCTCCCTATTTTTTGCACTATTCCTAATTGACAGGTAATCGGAGCTATATGTGGCAATAGCGTCAATATATAGCGACCTTGTCCTGCGACGACTTGTGCAGCTATACTTCCACGCACTTTTATTTTTTTTTTATTTTGGTGTAATCGGGTTTAAGCCACAAAAACTTATCACCGCTCGGCGCAAGCCGCGTCGCAATGTTTCGGAATCCACGAGACTGTCTCAGATTGTTCTGTTAAGATAACGCGCAAATCCTGCCACGGCGGACGCGTTTCGATAGAGGCGAAATGCTACAGGCGCATGTACTTACATTTAATTGCAGGTTAAAGAACACCAGATGGTCGAAATTTCCGGACAGTTCTCCCCTCTCATAATCCGCCATACTCCCCCCATAATAATATTGTGGTTTGGGACGTAAGAACTCCACAATTATTATTAGGATTACGCGCAGTAGGCGCGTACTCTAGGTCATTCAGGAGCTTATGCGAGCGCCTGCGATAACGCTGGAAGGTGCGATCGCTCATGTATAAAAAGAGTTCTGCCGATAATCAGATTACCGAAGACCGACGACATTTATTGCCGCTATCAGAGTACAGCGTTCTTTGGTTTTACTTCGAGTTACTTAGTTTTCTGGGCACAACTTAGCCCAATAAAGAGCTTCGTCTCAATCAGAGTCACCGCCGCTTTCTTCATAGTCAGAACCACGTGACAATACAATAGGTCTGAGGCTTTTCTCGGGTGCACATGCTCTTTCGTTGAAGAAAAAATGGTTCCACGTTTGTGAGTATATAGATAACGAACGCTTTGCGCCAGCAGATAAGAACATTATGGAAAGTAATCGTAGTTCTATGTGCTCTACGTATACGCAATGCATCTAAAAAAAAATGGTGCTACCAGCATTGTTGGTGCTGTATACCGGTAATTCGGTATTGCATAAACGGTCTTTTATGGACAACGTAAAACTGCACACAGTTATTTGTGGCATCGGGCGAAGGCTTCTTATTGAAGCTCGTGTGGTTGGTGGCAACTCGATAGCTAGACGGCAAGCTCCGCAACGACTCCCATCAATGACAAAAATGACAAGCAAGAACCGATGCCGGAGAGGAGTCTAAAAAGCTGTCCTGTTAAGCAGCTAAAATAAACCTTAATAAGTTCTTTCTGATGTAAACTAATGTATACTTTGACCAAAGAGGACAATACTTTCGTGATACTAACAGACATTTTATTAAAATAAAATGAAATTGGCCACATTTAAGAGTTTCAAGCAGACCTTTCCGTTCATGGGAGTTCGCTACTACGTTATGGGTGTGTATAACAAGAAATTTGCGAATGTATCGAAGTATCTTAAGATACAACTGGCAAGTATCGTATCGGATACAATTGTTGCGGTAGTATCTTGTATCTGTATTTCCAGTACTTCTTGCCTGAGTATCTTGTATCGTATGGCGATACAATTTTAAAGTATCTTTGCCCAGCCCTGCCGTGTAACGGGTGTTCAAAAGTAAGATTTATGATTTTCTTAAAATTCGGTACTGGGAGGTACGTGAAAACCACCTTTGCGAATAAGCTATGCATCCAGAGGAACACAAAGTGAGACAGTAATTATCACTGTCAGCCACCCAATTAACCAAGATTGACTAAAGAATTTTTTTATGAGCGCTGCAAGCGGGCATGTTTGTATTGAAAAGTTGGAGGCAGTCGTGATTATACTCAGTTGCACTTGGAAAAATTATTCTAGCATGTCTTTGCTCTGAGTATCCCGCTGCAAACTTTAATCGCGGTTTGCATGATTACGCATGCAAGAGAGTGAGCACTGGCACAAAGCTCCTCCCCGATGTGCCGCGGCAGTTGTGTGCGGCGTTTAATCCACCAACTGGTCAAAGACGCAGGCAAAAATGATAACGGTTACCCTTTTGCTGCGGGCTGGCGATAGCAAGCAATGACCTCTCCGCCTTGCATGCGTAATCATGTACACAGCAATTAAACTTTGCAGCGGGATATCTCGGAGCACAGACATGCTAGAACAATTATTCCAAAAGTAGCTGTGTAGGAACGCGACAAACTCCAACTTTTGAATACAAATATGCCCGCTTGCTGCACTCACTAAAAATTTCATTATTCATTCTCAGTTAACTGGGCGTTTAACAGGGATAATTATAGCCTCAGTCTGTGTTCCCCTGGATACATAACTTATTTGCAAAGGTGATTTTGATGTTCTTCCCAGTGCTGAAATTTAACAAAACCATCAAGACTAACTCTGAACACCCGGTACTATGGACCATGCCAACTCGGCCGGTTATCGGCTTTTTTATGAGAGCGGACATCCTCTTGAATCATGCGTTTTTTTTTTTCTGGATAGAAGTAATCATATGCACGACACGTCTGCTGGGAAATTAAAAAAAAAATGGTAAGGCTGTCGGCACTGCTGTAAGTTTCGTGTTTAACGGGCAGTGATTCTACAGTTTTAAAACCCTTTGGTTGCGTAGTGTACATCACTCTCATGTACTACGTTCATGAAAACCAACAGACAATACAGCCGTGGAAGATACATTCTTAGACCTCATTGTCTGTTCGTTTTAAATGCGAATGCATTTCATAGTCGGGCTATGTCAGGCATCCGGCGTTGTGCAGCGTTGGCGTTTTGCGGCGTTGTCCGCGGAGGAGGAGGAGGAGGATAGGTTGAGGAGGTGTGCGCGCCGGCAGGTGTTAGATGTGAAGCATCCTATGGCGAAGCTTAATCCGGTGGTGGTGGTGTGCGGCGTGACCACCCTTACTGCGCATGCGCAAACTCTTTCAAAAAAATAAAAATAAAAACCTCCTCTCTCCCTCTCTCTCCTCTAGGCATCCCTCCCCGCGGCAACCACACCCTCACTGCGCATGCGCCTCCCCTCCTCTCTCCCCTGCTACGCTCCCCCTCTCTTCTCTAGGCATCTCTGCCCGCCGCGTCCACACTCCCACTGCGCATGCGCCCCCCCCCCTCTCTCTCCTCTCCTACGCTCCCCCCCCTCTCCCTCTCTCGCCTCGCGACGCCGACACAGGCAGCGTCTGCTAGCGAGCTTCTTGGTTGAAAAAACCGACTGCTCGCGCTGCACAACCGTTCACTGGCCACCCCGTATATATGGCAATGGATCTTGACCTCCAAGGTGGTGCCGGTGGGAGATTTCTCCTGTGCGTTGTTGAACAATAAAAATTCGCAGCGTGCGCATTAACTAAAAGCGGACTGCGAGTCTCTGTGTCCAGTCGGAGTCTTCTGTCTCTCATTGCACATCAGCAGCGATTGGCATGTTCCAGTAGGAAACACGGCTCCATCGCTGCGTGCTTTACGCATCCCCAGTTTTAAATGCGAATGCATTTCTGAGTCTGGCTATGTCAGGCATCCGGCGTTGGCGTTGTCCGCGGTGGCCTCGGCAGGTGTTATAGTGAGTGGAGAGGAGGAGCGCGCTCTGCTGCGTGAGGGCGCTCGCATCGCGGGAGCTCGGCGGAGCTATATATGAAAAAAAAATTTTTAAATAAAAAACGAAAAAAAAGACCAAAAGAAAATTCAGAAAAAAATAAAATAAAATAAAAAAAAGAAGAAAAAAGACAGAGAAAAAGCAAAAAAAAAAAAAGAAAACTGGCGCTGCGCCGTGCTCCCGACGAGGCTGCAGAAAGTAGGCGCCTTTTCCTTCTTCGAACCACAACCGCCATATATAAATGGAGTGAAGCGCGCGCGAAATGCATTCTCGTTTCCTCACGATTCCCTTCGGGGAGGCGGGGGGCATTTTTTTTATTAACGTTGTGTCTATCAAAGAAAGCTGAGCCTTTAAATTGCCCTTCTTTCATCTTGTTGTGAACTACACAGTGCAGGTCTTACAGACAATGCTGCTTGCACGCGGCTTCCAGGGTGTTGCGAGTCACATCGTGAAATAAATTACCTCAAGTAGCTCGCAATGGCAGCCTTGCTGCATCGCGAAAATTCATCAGGGTGCAGTCCTGCATCCATAGGATTCATTATGTATCCATCCTTGGCGGGGCAGTCTACTGAGGTGCCTGCACCATCGTGATAAGAGCCGAGCCTGCAGCCAAAATAGGAACAGAAAGATAATACATTGCTGTAATAATTGATATTCGCACGTGTTGACTGTGATATAATATAAATACTATATTAACACTAAGTCTATCATTTTCGTTCTGTTTTCTTAATGATTCTTTTAGAAAACGGAGAACTCTAATGCTGTATGATTGTGCTTGAGAAAACACTGCGTTGTGGCTGAAGAATAGCATGGTCTGCCTTAATGGCAGGGCGAATTCTTTTCAGGATTACAAGAGCATTCTTTGAGCCGTTGTTATCAATAATGTATGGTCACATCTCACATGCTTTGAGTTACAGACAAAAGTTAGGTGATAGCAGCAGAGTGCTAACTGAGAGTGAACTTATTAATGTGGACAATACTCCCACAGTACTCACAGTAAATGAAGGGACAGAGCACATTTTCAGTTCTAGGTGCAGGGGAAGACCAAGTATTGTATAAACATGCGTTCTATTCCCCGATTCATACGTCGGATGCAATGCCATGGAAGCATTCGAGAATGCTTGTATAGGGACGCGATGTACGTTTCCTATAGACAGACGCGTGTAGGCGAGCCGCGGAATGAACGTCAGTACACGGGGAACGCTGGAGAGAGAACATGATCTTTATTGCGCGTGTATTGCGCCACGCGGTGTGGGCGCTGTAAGCGGGAGCACGCTGAGTGCACCGCTCGGAGTTCGTGGCGCTGAAAGCGATAGTGAGGGTGTGCCACTACAAGGCTCACCCCCGTGATGTACGCGTGTAGGCGAACCGCGGAATGCACGTCAGTACACGGTGAACGCTGGAGAGAGAACATGATCTTGATTGCGCGTCTATTGCGCCACGCGGTGGGCGCGGTGTGGGTGCTGTAAGCGGGAGCGCGCTGAGTGCACCGCTCGGAGTTCGTGGCGCTGAAAGCGATAGTGAGGGTGTGACACTACAAGGCTCACCCCCGTGATGTACGCGTGTAGGCGAGCCGCGGAATGCACGTCAGTACACGGTGAACGCTGGAGAGAGAACATGATCTTTATTGCGCGTGTATTGCGCCCCGCGGTGTGGGCGCTGTAAGCGGGAACGCGCTGAGCGCACCGCTCAGAGTTCGTGGTGCTGAAAGTGATAGTGATGGTGTGCCACTACAGCTGGCATTTGATGCGTTCGCACCAAGAAATAGTTCAATGACTGACTCGTACCGTGCCTTTTTTTTTCGTTTTCAGAGTGAGTACTAAATGAATGTTTTGTGCCTTAGAAATGAACCAACCCCGTTAGTTTTGCGGCAGTCAATAAGTTATTCTGGGTCCCTTAGCGTCTCTCTGTTCACGCATCGTGGTGTTGTCGATTTGTTCCGGTAGCGTGCAACAGGCACCAATCGCGGAGGCGACGTTGACATACACGAAATCCAAGCGCGATACGCGGGCGCTCACGCACTCATTTCTCTGCCAGAACATCTTCCAGAGCTTCGACAGTACTGCAACTGATGTATGAAGTGGAGTGTAGTCAGGTGAAGTTAAAAAAAATTTAACTCGCCTTTTAAATATTAGTTTGATGAATATGGATTTGCAGAAAGATGTGCGGGGTAGCAATAATGACGCTTGTGAGAGTCGGTGAGAGAGCTTATCCGGGGCACAAACCCTGCAGCGACCTGCCATACACTGCAAATAAAAATGCCCCCCGTTCGCGGAAAAACCTGTCGGCAATGCGTTGGCGGAAGTGTTTCCGTACTAATAAGACGAAGAGCCTGTAAAATGCGTAAAGTAAAAGCCGGGAATTTGCAATTATTTTCAAAGGCAGTTAGAAATCGTTCCTTCTTCCTTCTACAAACGATGCCACATAACACAATGACCGCGCCGTATAAACAAATTCACAATCATTGGCTGATTGGAGCATCGTGCGCTGCACAGTTAGTGCGACCGCCGCGGCATTACACCTCGTGCTGAGCTCGCAATCACACGGAAAGTAAGCCGCGCGTTCGAAGGAACAAAAGAAAAAGTGCCCAAGGTCATGCCGTGCGCGAGACGTAACTTTTCCCCGCGCAATCCCTCCCTGCTTAGCTTCCAGCGCGTTCGCCGCGACGAGAGAAGAGGGGAAGCAATTACAGCGTGCGCCAAATCTCTGCAACTCCGCGTGTACACTTGACGGATTCTAAGTATTTTTTCGGGGCTCGGTTCGTGAGACAATAAACTCCTTTAGTAAAACCATTCGATGGTTACTTGGAAAAGTGTTTCAGGGACCCTTTAAGGTGCCCCAAACTAATGAGTACTTTGGCCCTACCCACGTGCGGATGCCAAAACCTCGAAGAAAACAGCACATTGGGAGATATTTCAATGTAGGTTCAGTTAAACTGGCTCTTAACTCAGTTGAATAGTTTTCTTTACTTCGAACCTACCTTCTCTAAGCGTATGCGCTGAGAACTTACTTGCGAAAGCAAGATGTATGTAGGGCGTTATGGTAGTGGTCGAGTGCAGCGAAATATGCATTTATATAGGTGTTTTTGTGCACTTACGAATGTCCAATTTCGTGAGTTGCTGAATACACTCCGATGTTTCTTATGCCCGCATCTTTAACAACAGCTTCTCTGTACTCGGTGCAAACTCCTTCACGGTAGGCGATTCCTATTTGAGTGAAAAACATTTGTCATGGGTCTTTCGCTTTTCACTGTGGACACAAAATAACGCCGAAAAGCGCTTTAGTTGATAAAACAATGAACTATAAATTATATGAAATTTTGTCTCCTCGTTCCTTGCGCCTTGATGGGCAGGTTACTACTGCGGTCAGCCGTTGACGCGTTCACACCTTGCATGGCTACGTCGAAGACCGGCACTGGATCTCAACATTTTGAGCCAATAGTGACTATTCGCAATGCCCATAGTCTGTCGCGCTGCTAAGCGGAATTCATGAGCATCCTTTTGAGGAGGTCGGTAGACGACAGAATGGTAGCTCTGCGCGGTCGCTCCCTTGTTCGGCTGTGCTAGCCTCGGTGTAAACGCGTTAGCAAGAAACGAACGGTGCATGTTTCCTACATAAGTAGGAAACATGCCCATGCAAAAAATATCGCTACCAACGATGTTGCTGCTGTGCCCCTGTCGCTAGAGCCGGTATTGCAAAAATAATACATTAGCGGATAAGGTAAGACTGCAAAGCAATATTTGCGCCATCTTGCGAAGTCTTCTTATTGACGTTCTTGTAATTAGATGGCAACCCGCTAGCTGGTCGGCAAGTAGAGCAGCGATCCCATTAATTACAAAAATAACACTCAAAAACCACCGACAGATCAGCTTATAAAGAGCCGTCATGTTATGCAGTAAAAGCAATCAAACTGAGTTATTTTGGAATGAAACAAATATATTGTTACGGTGAAGAAACTATAAACGCAGGATATATTTGCGAGCAAAGGCGTACAACGCTGGCCGCTGACACTATTTAGCAAGAAAAGTTAAGTTTTGGGATATTGACAGATATTTCATTAAAATAAAGAAACTTGTCCGCAGTTAAAAGTTTTCAAGTGAATACTTTGGCGTTTGCTGCTTCATTGTATAGATATATAGTAAGAAGTGTGCAAATGTACGAAGCATCTTACAATGGGCAAGTATCCTATCGCGATACAGTTTTAAAGTATCTTTGCCCAGCCCTAAACTACATATATAAAAGACATGACCAGAAGTGCCCCTTTAGCCATTGCTTTGAGAAGTGTAGTGCTCCCTAACTTTTACACATTGTACAGCCATGTTTAGACACACGAACACGTACTCACATATATTTTTCTTTGTCAGAAACATGACGTAAGAAGGTGTTGCACAAAAGAGAAAGCAGGTAGCTTACCTAAGGTTGGCGGAGCACCTTCTTTAACTAACGCTGACCTGGAAGAGGAAATAATAAACTTCGTATAAAAAATGATAGAAGACTGCGCATATCTGCCGTGTACAGTGTAGTGACTGAGCAAAACAGCAGCAGCCAGGATTACCTAGGTGCCCATCAGCTCCGCTGTCTCGTTCGCATTGCACCTCCAGATCAAGCTACCGCTAATTTTTTTGCTTAAATATCAAGCGGCAGTGACCGTGGTCACAGACGCATTTTCACCTATATACATTTACGCCATATCTCGAAGGCTCTAGTCACTGATATACACGAACTTACTTCAGTTTAGTGCTGCAGCATCAAATATACATGTATCTTACATACTATTTTAGATACTCTGTGTATCTTGTATCTGTATAGCGAGGCGTCTCGCAAGACGTGTATCAGTATCAGTATCGAAACATGTAAGAATGTATCGTGTATGTTAATATACATGATACTGCGATCGCAACACTGCCGTGTGAAACAATAACTGTTGACTCAACTGCCCTTCTCAAGCTGAAACTGCAGCCCCTGAGCCACCAGAATTTAACTAAAGGCCGTGACATTATTTTATCTTTCCGCCAGAGTTTTCAAGCGAGGGCAGGCGATGAGCTCTGAGCGTCCCTATTGATCGAGCAGAGTCACATGACAGCGCTCGCGTCGTCTCTGCAGACAAGCGAGCGTACGTCTTCGCCCAGCCGACCTTTTGTTTCCTCTGTTTTTTTTTCTTTTTAGTTGTGCCAGTGCCAGGACATCTGGCTCTTAGCCACTGTCTCCTTGTGGTATCTTGTATTTGTATCTCAAATACTTCTTGCCTGACTATCCTGTATCGTATCGTGATACAATTTCAAGATATCTTTGCCCAGCCGTGCCTCAGTTTGCATGAATAAGGATTTTTTCGCGGCTAGAAGTGATCGCAATATCATTTTGTTAGAGTTTGTGAACATCTGTTTCAAGTAAAATGTTGTGGAACTTTAAGGCGATGTTGAAAGTGATTTCCTTTCTAGTCTAGAACACATGTAATACTTGTCCATTCGACGGCATCACCGCTCTGCTCGGTGCACAAACTCAGTATTCGCACACCCGTGATATCTTAACGCGCGCGGTTCAATCTGCGCCCCCGTACCTGATGGCTCTGGCTTACAGTTATCGAATGTCTGTTTAAAATGTTTCTAAAATGTCGCTGTCCATAGCACCGAATGTCTTATGGAGGAAAAAAAAAAGTGTACCAGATTTCATATGTTGCGACCAGTATAACTAGGGCTAGCAGGGCTCACTGCTCAGGTCTTATTGACGCTAAGTGCGCTAAGCACGAGATATCAGTCCAAACTGTATGCTGTTGGGTTCCAGGTCTTGCAGAAGACCACACGGGAGCGATACTTCACGCAACGGACGCCAATAATACCTCTCCATACAAAGGGGCTAATAGCTCTATGGTTGCTTCCAACTGTCCTTACGAAGTGTTGCCGACCATTTTGGGGTCAAGAAGGCATTATGTTTATAACAACCAGTGCTGTAGACGTTACTCAAAAGAAGTACCTAAAACGTTCCACGTTGAGCTAACAAAAAGGAACGCGCTACTATGCAATAACTAGCCTTCAGAAAAAAAGTAACGCGTTCGCGTTACGCTTACAGCAACAAATGCAACGCACGTTATTCCTCCCGTTACTTCATGTTCCGAAATTGTAATCACTGCGCCTTTTTTTTTTTTTGCAGGAACACAAAATAACAATGTAGTAAAGACCATATTATATATCACATAAGACTTCTAGCCCGAACAACATTAGACGAAACACTCGGTTAATAATATTGTCACGCTCATTTCTTGCGTTATATTTTATGTGTTCGAGTTTCATCCACAAAAGCTTTTAGCAACGCTCGCACAGACCGTGCTGCAATGCTCGTAAAGCTTCACCATCGTGCGACATCTTTGTATTAAGATTACGCGCGTGGAGGCGAATAGCGAAGTTTTTTTTCGAGAGCTTCCGCAAATGCCAGCGGTAACGTTAGAACCTTCGATGCCACATGCATAAATACCGCCGCCCCTTAACGCACATGATTATAAGCGGCTGACGCTCTGTTCGCCGCTATCAGTGTACAGCGTGTATTGCTGTAGACTTATTTTTCGATTTCCCGGACACAGATTCTCCAAAATAATTTCGTTTTAAACACGCTGACTGCTTCCATCGTCAACTTCACGACCACGTGACATCTGGTGGAGGTGCTGCTTCGTTTATGTTCCCGACGCCCCCGCCGGGCCGTGAGCCGAGCCCAAATTGCGAAGACGACGACTTTAAAGACCACCAGGATAGTCGAACCAGGCGCAGGCAGAAGGAACGAGCGCCAGAGTATGGGCTCTTTCCCGAAAACACCAGGCATTCCAAGACCGTGACTTCGACCGCCGGAACGATGACAACCCTTACACCACCTAAACCGAGCGTGCTCCAGAAACCAAGATAGCCACCAACATTCCGCAGATCATCAGTCCAAGACGCGGAAAGCTGGCTGGAAGCATACGACCGGGTCGCCGTTTTCAACCACTGGAGCAGCGATCACAAGCTACGGCATGTTTACTTCGCCTTGGAAAACACCGTTAGAACGTGGTCCGAGGGTCAAGAGTAAACATTGACAACGTGAGACATTTTCCGCTCCAGGTTTTTGACCACCTTCACGAGCGTCATCCGTAAGGAGAGCGCCGGTGTCCAGTTGCCAAACGAGAACGTCGCACTCTTCACGGAAAAAAAATTACCAAACTGTTCCGTCTCTTATAGCCAGCCATGATCGATGAGAAAAGAAGTTCGTTTCCTTATGCAAGGAGTAAAGCAAGAGCTCTTCGCTGGGCTTATAAAAGAAACCGCCTAACACCGTCCAGGAATTTCGCTCGGAGGCAACGGCAATTGCAAGGACACTGGAAATGCACACCTGGTCATTCAATCGCAGTTCCACAACATGCTACGTAGGCAATCAATTACTCTGCTCAGACGACCTGCGTGAGAGCGTGAGACCATAAGGGCCGTGGCGCGCGAATAACTTCGTCGAATGTGGCCATCGTGCCAGCCCCAAGTCGCCTCGATCGCAGACATCTTCCGAGAAGAAATCCAGCAGTCGCTTCGTACCCTTGAACCGCTTCAGCCTCAGCCGCAAGCCGTGTGTTACGCTGCTGCAGGGCCACGCTACGCTCCCCGTCCGCGCCCACGTCAAGACACCGTACCGCCGCAGTTCCGCCGCCACCGCCACCGAGGCCATACTGCCCGCCTGTCGACCAACCATGTGCTCAGAGGAAGACCGACATTTGGCGCGCCCGTGACCACCGCCCGCTCTCCTACCACTGCGGTGGCCGCTACCACACCTGCCGCCGATGCGCGCATCGTGAAATGCCACTGCATGGTATCGCCATGAGCTCGCCGCGTCTACAGCCAGGTGAATGACCTCGCGTCATCGCCGGCTACATCACTGGAGCACAGTGGCAACGACGACAATAGAGAGTTTTAGTTTGGCGTTTTCACGGCCCGCTCCGCTCCGAGTTGGCCCGCTAAGCCGCAGCGGAGCGGCGGATGATTTTCTCGTTTTAGTTGTGCGTTGTCGGCAGCGGGACTAGCGTAGCGGATCCTTAGCAGCTACGGCACCCTCTGGTGATGTTCAGCGTCGCTAAAGAAAAAGAGAAACACATTTAGTCGCATTTACAAACCGAAATGAGAACGTATGAATTTATTTGTTCACGACGCAATTACAAGTGCGCTTTAAATATATTGGCGGTGTATATTTTCTTTAGAGAGAAGCAAGCACTGACTTGATAATATCCACCCGAAAGCCAGGAAGGTTGCGTTCCAGATCCATTGCAACCCGTCCTTGTTTTGTTTGCTCTTTTGACGCGAGTGCCGTGGCGCCGTTTTTGTCTTCACCATTGAAACCATTGAAGCTGCACGCACGAGAGAGGGGCGCGCGCTTCGTCCCCCCTTCCGCTTGCGAAAACGGCAGCGACGCTCCGCGCTCCGCTTAGGCAGCCCGTAAGCGGAGCGTGGGCCTCGCTCCGCTAACCCGCTTACGGCCGTAGCGGAAGGCGCATGCGCACTTGCGTTCCCGCTCCGCTTAGCTGCTGAGCGGAGCGTAAAAACGCCAAACTAAAACTCTCTATTCATCACGTTCCCAATCGCCCGGTCGCTACATCTCGCCGCACCGCCATCAGTACACCGGCCCAACCCCGGCTGATCTACCAGTCCATACCCGGAAAACTAAGGGCAGCAACCTATGGAGGTGCGGTTGCTGTACGACGAAATCCCACATTAACTGGAAGTCCTTCACTACAACCGGCCAATGAAAGGTTCTCCGTAGTTCTTTGGATGACTTAGCCGTATCCCGTGGTTTTACTCAAGTTGTTCACAGAGCCTCAAGAGGTTGTTCTATCTTAAACCTTCTTTTCGCTACGGCTGACCTATTGAATGATGACTTTGAATGTGAAGTTGCAGAAGGTATTTTTAATCATATGCAGTCTTTGTTAGTTTATTAAGAAACCAGAATACAAAGTTGTTACTGATTTCTCTCGTGCCTGCCATGACGGTGTACTTTCCTTGCCAGCAGATTCCTATGGCAATTTTTTTTTCCAGCCACAGATGTGGTGTGAACGCGTTATTGGAACACTTCGGTGCGATTGTGTCCGAGTGTATATCGAAATTCATGCCAAACAAATGTGTCAAGCGCCATACTCAACACCCATGACACAACGAAGCGATAATACAGCTTATTCGCCGCATAAAGCGACTACGTCACCGATGCCGCTCCAAGCCAAACCATGATTTGCTTCTGAGTACGTTGAAAACAACACACAAAAATAAAATTAGAGACTTCTAATATAATAAAACATTGTCACCATTTATTAGGGTGAAATCCGCATAAGGTCTGGAAGACAATGAATCTACCTTGCGACAGTTCTTGGGCATCATTATGTAAAACGAAACCTGCTCTGACGCTCAGACGATCTCGGAAGCCGTCAATAGTTATTCCAAGTCTGTTTACCACTGATAATGGCACTGTCTTTTCTTTTGTCCCCCCCCCCCTCCTTGTATCGGCAGCTAGTCCGGATATTGAGTTAAGTTGCTCTGCAATTCCCAATATTTCAGTAAACATAAGCATTACTAAAAGCGCCGGTCCAGATACTATCTCCAACGCATTTTTGAAAAGGTACTCTGAATGGTGTGTCCGGTACTACATAATTATATTTCAGAAATCACTGGACTCCGGACGAGTGATCGGCTCCCTTGCTTGTGCAGTATACATTTTATTGCGATGGCAAGTATATGGACACCTCCGCCGCATTTGTGCCGTAATCGTTATGTACTGTATAAGACACAAAGCTATGGCATTGCCCAGCGCGTCGTGTGTTGTCTGTGCGAGTAAAAGCAAGCAAGTGCTGCTAAAGATCGTGGCTCTCGTGGAGATGAAACTCCCCGGCTCTCTTCGTCGTGCGAAACCTGCATGGAGACGTGCCGTAGCGGTAGCTGCTTGCCTCCGGCAGGAAATACGCACTTTGGCCAGCCTGGCGAGGGCCGCAGACGCCGTATCTTTGCACGGGATTAGACAGCGGCGCATAGCTTTGTACGAGTCATGTTATCATCCAGCACTTTGCGTTGAAGTCGCGGGGAGCAGAAAGGTTGCCTCACTTGCCCACGCGGCTACCTTTCCTTACTCCACCTCCAGTTGCTGCAGGACTGATGATAAATAAGTGAGCCGTTGACCTTACTTCGCATAACATTCCTGACCTTACTTCACATAACATTCATTGCTTCGGCCTTCCGGTGAAACTGATCTTCTCTTTTCTTATTAGGTAGCTAGTTTTTCCATTTGATAGCGTTTGTTTTTCGCGCAATAAAGCTTCTCTGTGTCCGCGGGTTCAAAATATTTTGTTTTTTTTTTCATCTGGTTTTCCTCTGTGAACACCAATATCGTGCCTTATCCGAAAGCATAAAAAAATTAGGAGGAATCACTACACGATGAGAAAGAAAGGGTGTTTCAGCTCCCATCACATCAAACCTGGGGAGGGGCGAAGCATGCAGTGGGCGCCGGTGTTTCCCACAGCAAAATCTTTGTTATTTATTGCTTTACTCGCCACCGGTCCATTAAAGCACCACTACTTTGCATATATGTTTCAACGAGTGATGTTTCAAATACACTTTACCGCAGAGATGCACGATTTGGTCTCTGGTTTTAGGTTAAAAAACTTGAGCTCCTTTGTGACTTTCATCGGGGATTCTGACACCACTTCTAAGCCAAACACAATGCTTTACGCAATAACGTTGAACCTTTAACTCGTTATATGCGTAATTAAACCGGCAGCGAGTAGTGGGATTTAACCCATTTTTGTGGCGCATACCCGTTTTTGATGCACCGTGACGACGACGTGACACGCCGAGCCCCTAAGGTCCTTCACCCCTGTAATTGCAAGGATTGTTGTGCGAACGCTTCTCTTAGATGTTAATACAAGAGGCTACTAGCATAAGAAAATTGGAGCCCATTCGACCTTGCGAAGTCCACTGCGCAGTGAAGCTTTCATGGCGGCGTTGCTGGTTCTGCTTGTACGACGTACGGATACATCACAATTTTGCTGTGAAGTTTTACACAATTGTGTGTCGCTTTAAGCGCCTCTTTAACGCCGAGCTAGGGCACCTGCCATAGTCATCAGGACACCAACACTTTTGTTCCACACGCTTCATTATTGTCACGGCCGCCCATAGAGCTTGGCGTTCCCGTCGCCTGTACAGTTACGCAGACACGCAGACCCGGGAGTCGACCCCACGCCCTCTCGGTGCTCGGCGTTACATGTCGGGCGTTTAACCAACTACGCCACCGGCACATATCGGAAGTGTATTTCAGACGCGCCTTGTATATCTCACACTCCTCTCTGTACCTGCGCTCTTGGTCTGTCGGGATGGTGCCGCCGCCTACGAGTGGAGAAGTACTGCATTATGACATTAACGAGCACCGACGGAGAACGCTTACATAGTCTAAGCACTAGTGTACGGCGCCTCGATGCCAGCATTCGAAGGGACGCTGGCATCAGGTCGCCCTACCAGCGCCACCTAAGTGGCGTTGGCTCTACTCAGCACAGCGGAGCGTTGCCTCCGCAATCAGCTCCGGCAACGTTTCCGGAGTTAACCTCGGAGGCCACTGGAGATTTGACTCGGTGACGACGTGGTTACGTGCTTTGCCTTTCGCATTGTATTAGTGTGTCAGTTACGTGCTTCGTCTTTCGCGTTGTGCTAGCGTGTGCAGCTTCCATATGCACCAAAGGTGTTTGTCGGCCGTCTGCTGGCACGAGTGTAAGGGCGCCGACTACGAGAACTGCTGCATTAAGCGCCACCGAAAGACAACGGCGTTGATGGGCGAATGTTGATGGGCGAGGGACACGCCAGGGGGGGGGAGCGAGAGGCCTTCACGCGTTCACGGCTAAAGTTGAGAACTCTGCCTCTCGCGTTTCCGAAGTTGAGTAAATCGCGACCTAACTGGCTGCCATGCACACACCGCAGCAGGACCGAAATGATCGTACCTTCGCCAAAGCGGCCTATTAGCAGGACACTGCTCGCCAACACGACGCCGCATGCCAAGCACATCTACAGCATGGTCGCCCACCCGTAAATCATGCACCCTTCGCTTCAGCGGACTGTCAGTTCACAAAACGGTTTAGCGAAAACCCGTTCGATTACGCTTGCACGGTTTGAGAACGCCTTTGGTTCATGTGTGATTGGCGCATTGCTTGGGTGACTACAATGTAGTGTCTCCGGAAAATGTATCCCGGTCGCGAATCGTTGCTTGTCGTGATGGAGAAGAAGTGTCACCAGGCGTCAACATGGGTACGTAAACGTGGAAGGGTGCTCCAGCCACTAAACACCAAGAGACATATATCAATGAGCAACAGACATTTAACTCCTGCTGTGAAGTCACGTTTCACCGATTCCTACATCAGAGGGATCAACCACATTTTTTTATTGATTCATTGATTGTTCCTCAGGCCAACGCCTCCTCTATTTTCTTCAGTGCCAGTGCAAATGCTCGCTCCTCAATGGGAGCCGTCGGTGCGTCTTAGTTCATGGAGTGGTCGTGATGCGACGCCACATAAAGGGTATGGCTAGGTAGCGCTGCTTGCGTGACACGTGCGTCCGAGCGCTTTCCCACGGAGACACGATAGAAGCGCTTTCCCTCTCCGATATCATGCGTCTGTCAGATTTGTTCCTTCGTGCTTCTTCATAGTGGCTCGAAGCAATACCGCCGCCGCCTCGCAGCGCTAGTGTGGCACCTCTCAAAGGCAGCGCATGCAGCAGCGTCGTAGTGACGCGTCCCCATTGGTTGCCCGTATAGCGCCACGAACGGCGACGCGCTATCTCAAAACACTGTCTCTTACGGAGCCACCGTGACCGCCATTATAGTGAACTAAAAGGATGCAAGACGCCGCCCCACGGATCTATACACAACTGAACAAAAAATTGCTTCGTCTGATTTCCGTCGTGAGGCACCATCAAAAGGGTACTCTCCCCCCACGAACGCAAACCACACGCGAAGGCTAGGTAATGGGCGAGAGTAGGAAAGGGTAGAGAAGAGGGTGGTGAACGGCTGGATCGGGAGCGTTTGGCTGGCATCAAAAGAATGGAGGAGGCGCTGCTCAGGCGCATGCATGTCGCGGAGCCGTCCCATTACATCATCGGAGAGAGCATAACCTGTTTCCCCACAGACGCGTGCGATTCGCTGCGAGCACGTAGCTACGTCACAAACACGTGGCTAACTGCGCGCTTAGACGTGAATGAAATTGACGTTCTCTTTCCCGTTGCTCCTTAGCGCTTCCCCCTAACCGCACTCGTTTTATTTTTCCGCGCATGCGCGCTCATCCCCTTTCGAGAGGTTTTTGCTGGCTACCGGCGTAGAGATAAACAGCTTCGCTTAACCTATTTAACACGCCACTTTACCACCTAGCTGGGACCCGCACACTGTTCTCTGCTTGGCAGTTTCATTGTTCTGTAGAATGTTCTGTAGAATATTGCCAGAAAAAAACACGCACATGGCACTCAGAACGCCGTCGCGATGAACGATGCCAAACGCAGCAGTGCTACGTGTCACGGGCGTGTAAGAAGAAGAAAAAAGACAACAACTCCGCGACTCTCACCGGGCCCTACAGGTACCCTCAACTCTATTCGTGACGTCACCAGGGCACATCTGGTGATGTCTCCAAGAGCAGACGCTGTTGATTCGTCGAAGAAGCTGTTTATCTGCTGGCAAGTACGTGCGCTGCCTGCTCTTTATCGTTGTCTAGATCGGCGCACGGTGAGGAGGGCAGTTCAGCCGACACGTGGAGCGCAGCGAGCGAAAGAGTGAAACAAGCGAGAGCCGTGTTTCGATAGCAACGCGCATGACTCTGCTATTACGGCAACATTTGGAAAAATTGCGTGTGGCTCTGCTGTCGCTGACACCAAGGAGCAGTGCAGCTGGGGCAAGCCCAGCAAGTACTACCAAACCACACCATATATCGGTTAGGCACAGGAAGTCCGACTTTTGTATGAGGTTGTCGTGTTACAAGTGTGCATAATGCTTGCTGAGCGATCTGGCATTTAGAACAGTGATTACAAATTAATCTTGAGACACCTTGTCAAAGGCCTCGTGATATCTATATTAGGAAGTGTGTCGAGGGGGGTGTTCTTTTAGCTGAGAAAGCTAGGCAGGTATAGTCTCGTGTACATTATTCTTTGCTTTGTAGAAACTGTAATCTTACTCTTTGTTAGTTAAATAAATCCTTTCGATGTTCGGTAATCACTCAAGCGCAGTACTCCGACTGCGCAATCCTTCGGTTGCCGACGTTCAGAACATTGGCAAGCTGCATCGTCCATAATATTAGAATTTGGTGCACCGCATAGGACTAGGAGGTTGCGCTTGGCTAGGCAGGATCTTCGTTTTTCTTGGTCCGGAAGTGAGTTAGTCAGTCAGTCAGTCAGTCAGCGCGGTTATTTTTCACGAAAACAGATGCGATGGCGAAAAATGGGGAGACAGCAAAAAAGCTGCAGTTTCTGCAGTTTGACTAAACACCGTCCACCCTGCGGGCGCAATGACAGGCTAAAAATGAAATACCAAAAAAGCCAGTAATAATACAAGGAAAAGGCGAAATAAATTGAGAGGGCAAAATATGCAAACAAAGAAAGCAATATTTGATACACACATTAACTCAATAAATCATAGAGCGTATATCATCTCTTTTTTACATAAGAAGAAAAGAACACAATGACATTGTAGTTCTACACTTGGTGAAAAACGCTGATACAAATGCAACACAGTGACTAATGTAAACAATGCGCGCCTACAAAAATAATGTTATTACACCGGTAGTGTTTAATGTGTCGATGTTTATGTCTAGCTGCTCATATGAATTGAGAATGGTTGGTAACGTGTGGCGAAGCCTTTGGGTGCCGTAAATGGTGCGTGATAACGGAATTTTCGAAGGGGGGTTTATATCAATGGAAGTAAATGCGTTGCTTCAAGATTTGCAAGTGCCAGAAATGCGTACAGTTTGTCCGCTTTCTGTGACGCATACCCGCTAGGTGGAGCTGCACACGGCGGAATGGCAAATCTAGCGAGGTTCCAAAAGCTCCGCCGTAAAATCTTTGCGGCTGTGTGTTCGTTGCAGACTCGTGCACAACTGCAAAACTACAGCTAAGTTCCGACCACTCCGTTGTTTAGGCGACTTTTAGCAAAAAAAGACAATGCTTCTCAGCGACTGCAAAAAACACGTGGTGCTATTAAGAGTTCTGTATAGTGGCATGTATGCCTAAAAAGAACAAATAGGTACATAATTTACTTACTGTGTGAACAAAATGACCAAATCACAATCCTTAAAGAATCGTTCTTTCGTAGCATACAGCTTTAGCATTTTCAATGTCGCACTGTCGTATAGATCTCCACTTGGGGTGCGGCTTTCGTATGCAACATTATTCTGTAAACATTTTATAGTAGTAGATCACGTAGGAAATCGTACATAGCCCTCTACATACGGTATCTGTTGCCTGGTGTCCTGTGACGGTGATCCAGACCGGAGGCTTCAACTGCTGCAATTCCAGGCTCACCTACGACGAATAAAGTCATGTAAAGCAGTTTTAGATCAGAAACGTTGGTGGATGTGTGTGAAAGCGTTTGCAGTAATGTTGAAGGCAATAATAAATCCAGTGGTCAGAACACCACGTGTGTCCAACGCACAAATCAACCAAATGTGGGTTTGCAAGGGAAAAAAAAAGCGACAAGTCCCACGCACTGTGTGAATCGATGTAATGCGAAGCCGACTGCAAGGAGCAAATCATGCTGCACATAACAGGAATGCCATGATTTACACGTTAGGACCTGTCATTTAGGTTCGCCATACAGTCACGACCAGCAATACCAAATGTGGTGTATATCAAGCTAGCGAACTGGCTGCATGTGCACCATGAGCGTGACATGCAAGTCGGGTTGTACATGACATGCATGCCGTGATTTTTATGTTCCCACCTGACACGTTTGGTCGTCATACAGTCACGTTATGCAATAGCCAATTTTGCTGTATATCAAGCAAGCGAAACGGCCCCGAGCGCGCCGTGAGCGTGGAATGCAAGTCATGTTGCACATGACATGTCATGATTGCCATATTACTTGTCATCTATGTTCGTCATACAGTCGTGTCACGCAATACCGAATTTGGTTTATATTGCCACGCGCGTTTCTTTTGCTGTATTCGGTTTCCGCCCACAAAGACTATCAGCAGTACTCGGCGCAGACCGCACCTTATTGTTCCAGAAGCTTCTCGGTTGTAGTAGATCGTTTTGTTAAGATTGTACGCAAGACGGTAACACTCAAGATTATTCCAGAGCTTGCGCGACGACTAGTGATAAGGCTAGAATGTTCGACGCGTGATTTATAAAAGCCTGCGCGTTCCAGCGAAGTTCAGTTCATCGACGGCCGACGCTCCGTTCGCCGCTATCAGTGCCAGTGCTTATTGCTGTAATCTGACCTTCCGTTTACCGGCCACAAGTTCGGCCATAATAAACAGTTTCATCTTGAACATACCGACTGCTGCTTGGGTCAACGTCACGACCACGTGACATCTGGTGGAGGTGCTGTTCCTTGATGTTCCGGACGCCCCCGTCAAGCCGTGAACCCAGCCTACAGCGCGGAGAAGACACCGAAGCCCCCGTGCAGCAACGAGCTAGCCGCAGGCTGAAAGGCTTGCAGCCAGAGCACGGACTCCTGCCGGAAAACACCAGGCAAACCAAGACTACGACCTCAACCACAGCGACGATGACAGCCCCTGTGCCGCCTGCGCCCATCCTGCTCCGGCAGCCGAAGGAGCCGCCAACTTTCCGCGGTTCATCACACGAGGACCCGGAGACCTGGCTTGAAAAATACGACCGTGTCGCCGCTTTTAACAACTGGAGCAATGAAGACAAGCTACGGCATGTGTACTTCGCCTTGGAAGACGCGGCTAGGACATGGTTTGAAAACCAAGAGCGCATCCTGACAACATGGGACGTTTTTCGTACCAGGTTCCTGGCCACATTCACGAGCGTCGTCCGCAAGGAGAGGGCCGAGGCTACGCTCGAAACCCGCATCCAGTTTCCGAACGAGAACGTCACATTATTCACGGAAGAAATGACCAAACTCTTCCGCCACGCAGATCCAGCCATGCCCGAAGAAAAGAAAGTTCGCTTCCTCATGCGAGGAGTGAAACAGGAGCTCTTTGCGGGACTGATGCGGAATCCACCAAACAGCCTCGAAGAATTCGTCTCGGAAGCGACGACGATTGAGAAGACGCTAGGAATGCGCACCCGACAGTACAATCGTCGCCTGACTCCAGACAGCGCAGCTGTTCAAGCCCTCGGCTCTGAAGATCTGCGCGAAACCATCCGCGCCATCGTGCGAGAGGAGCTCCAGAAGCTCTCTTTTCCACAGCCAGAGGTGACGTCGATTGCTGAGGTAGCACGCGAGGAGATCCAGCAGTCACTTGGCGTTGCTCAGCCAGTACAGCCGCAGCCACAGGCTATCATCTACGCTGCTGCGGCCCACCGTCCCGCTCCTCCGCCGCGCCCACGTCAAGACGCCGCTCCGCCGCAGTTCCGCCGCCACCACCGACGTCATACAAGCCCGCCAGCCGGCCAACGATACACGCCGAGGAAGACCGACGTTTGGCGCGCCGCCCCCCGATCACCGCCCACTATGCTACCACTGCGGAGAAGCTGGCCACACCTACCGCCGCTGCCAGTACCGCCAGATGGGACTACGCGGATTCGCCGTCAACGCGCCGCGTCCGCAGCCAGGCGAACGGCCTCGCGACATCGACGACTACCTCTCCGGAACACAGTGGCAAGAACGACGACCTTCCCGCTCGCCGTCGCCCGGCCGCTGCATGTCACCGCACCGCCGGCAGTACACTGGCCCAAACCGGGGCCGGTCGCCTAGCCCGTATCCGGGAAACTAAGGGCAGCAACCGATGGAGGTGCGGTTGCCTGTACGACGAAATGCCGAAGATCCTCCGCGGCCGCCGACGACGACAACGCGACGAAACCTGCAGAACACGACGCGAAGCAGACGAAGCCCTGCCGACGAAACGTCGCGGACCGACGAAGACGTGACGACGCAACAAGGAAGCAGCGCAACAAATCGACGTAGCCGTGATCCGACGCCGCGACCCAACCGCAACGGACGACGACGAACCAGCGACCTCGACGTAATATTCGACGGTCACAACGTCACCGCTCTCGTCGACACTGGAGCCGACTATTCCGTCGTCAGCGGGCCTTTCGCGACGAAGCTGAAGAAAGTGAGAACTGCTTGGCAAGGCCCTGAAATCCGTACCGCTGGGGGTCATCTAATAACGCCAGCCGGTGTTTGCACAGCAAGAGTCACCATCAATAACCCGACCTATCCAGCCAGCTTTCTAATCCTACAGCACTGCTCCAGGGAAGTAATACTTGGGATGGACTTCCTAAGTAAACACGGCGCCATCATCGACCTAAGGTCTAAGTCGATAACACTAACCTCAGAAAAAGCGCTGCCTACCCAGACGACGCCAGGGAGCCATGCATTGAACGTGATAGAAGAGCACGTCACCGTTCCGCCTCTCCCCAGCGTCATCATTTCCTTCGGCACCGAAAAACCGGCAGACTTCGAAGGAGTCATCGAGGGTGATCCGCACCTGCTTGTAAACCGTCAGATTTGCGTCGCACGAGGCATCGCCGAGTTGCGTGAAGGGAAAGCAACAGTGATGCTTACGAACTTCAGCAACGAATACAAGCACGTGAGCAAAGGCACGACGGTCGCCTACATCGAAGACATTGTCGAAACCAGCGACGCCCTCGCCCTCGCCGAGTTTACCGAACACGCCACGACGAACCAAGCTCATCAACTAACTTTCGACATCAATCCGAGCCTTCCGACGCATAAACAAGAACAGCTCAAAACCCTGCTCCTGCAATACAAGGATTGCTTTTCGTCGTCGTCCAGAGTTCGACAGACCCCAGTCGCACAACACCGCGTCATAACAGAGGAAAGTTCCAGGCCACTACGTCAGAGCCCGTACAGAGTTTCAACGCGGGAACGCGAGGCAATAAAGAAACAAGTCGACGAAATGCTACGCGACGACATCATCCAGCCTTCAAAGAGTCCGTGGGCGTCACCCGTGGTGTTAGTGAAGAAAAAGGACGGAACCCTACGCTTCTGCGTCGATTACCGCCGCCTGAACAAAATAACGAAGAAGGACGTGTACCCTCTCCCACGGATAGACGACACCCTCGATCGACTCCACAATGCGCGGTACTTTTCGTCGATGGACCTCAAGACCGGCTATTGGCAAATTGAAGTCGACGAGAGAGACCGAGAAAAGACCGCGTTTATAACACCAGACGGCCTCTTCGAGTTCAAGGTCATGCCCTTTGGTCTTTGCTCGGCGCCTGCGACTTTCCAACGGGTTATGGACACAGTACTGGCAGGATTGAAGTGGCAGACTTGCCTGGTGTACCTGGACGACGTCATTGTGTTTGCTTCAAACTTCGACGAACACCTCCGACGACTTGACGCAGTACTTCAAGCAATCAAGACCTCCGGCCTCACTTTGAAGCCTGAAAAGTGCCGCTTCGCATACGAGGAGCTCTTGTTCTTGGGTCACGTGATCAGCAAGTCCGGAGTACGCCCCGATCCTCAAAAGACAGCCGCCATCGCTACATTCCCGCCACCCGCCGACAAGAAGGCCGTCCGTCGATTTCTCGGCCTGTGCGCCTATTACAGGCGGTTCGTCAAAAATTTTGCCCGGATCGCCGAGTCCACTCACTAACCTTACCAGAACCGACGTCAAGTTCAAGTGGGAAACACCGCAAGAGGAAGCATTTCAAGAACTAAAACGACGCCTGCAAATGCCTCCGTTACTTGCGCATTTCGACGAACACGGCGGAAACAGAAGTGCACACCGACGCAAGCAGCGTGGGACTCGGCGCCGTCCTTGTGCAGAAGACGGACGGACTGGAAAGGGTTATCAGTTATGCTAGCCGGTCGCTATCCAAGGCAGAGGCCTAACTATTCAACAACAGAAAAAGAGTGCCTCGCCATCATCTGGGCTACGTCAAAGTTTCGCCCCTACCTCTACGGTAGGCCCTTCAGAGTTGTAAGCGACCACCACGCCTTGTGTTGGCTAGCTAACTTGAAAGACCCTTCAAGGTCGTCTCGCAAGATGGAGTCTCAGACTTCAAGAATTCGACGTTACCGTCGTTTACAAGTCCGGACGAAAGCATTCTGACGCCGACTGCTTGTCTCGCGCCCCCGTCGACCCGCCGCCACAGGACGACCTTAGTGATGACTCCTTCTTGGGAACCATAAGCGCCGATGACTTCGCCGAACGACAGCGAGCCGATCCGGACCTCAAGGGCCTTATAGAATACTTCGAGGGCAAGGCCACCATGGCTCCAAAGGTATTCAGACGAGGACTGCAGTCGTTTTTCTTGCGGAACGGCATTCTCCTAAAGAAAAACTTTTCGCCACTTCGGGCCGACTCCTCCTCGTAGTACCTTCAGCGTTACGTCCCGAAGTTCTGGACGCTCTGCATGACGACCCGACGGCTGGACACCTTGGATTTTCCCGTACGCTCGCGAGGATACAACAAAAGTATTACTGGCCTCGCCTCGCTGCCGACGTCACCCACTACGTGAAGACCTGTCGAGATTGTCAACGACGGAAGACTCCACCCACTAGGCCAGCCGGACTTCTGCAACCCACCGAGCCACCTCTCCGACCGTTCCAGCAAATCGGCATGGACTTACCGGGGCCGTTCCCGACGTCAAATTCCGGAAACAAATGGATCGTCGTAGCAACGGACTACCTCACCCGCTACGCCGAGACAAGGGGGATGCCCAAGGGCAGTGCCGCCGAGGTAGCAAAGTTCTTCGTCGAGAACATCGTACTACGTCATGGCGCCCCGGAAGTCCTCATTACCGACAGAGGTACGGCCTTTACAGCGGACCTAACGCAGGCGATCCTGAGGTACAGCCAAACAAGTCACCGCCGGACCACCGCCTACCACCCACAGAGCCAATGGCCTCACCGAGCGTCTAAATAAGACCATCGCCGATATGCTGGCCATGTACGTCGACGTCGAGCACAAGACGTGGGATGCAATCCTTCCGTATGTGACCTTTGCCATACAACACGGCTGTACAAGAAACGACGCAGATGACGCCGTATGGATTGGTCTACGGAAGGACCCCGGTAACGACGCTCGACGCCATGTTGCCCAATGTCTCCGACGAGGAAAACATCGACGTGACCGCCTACCTACAGCGCGCCGAAGAAGCACGACAGCTCGCCCGCCTGCGGATCAAGAATCAGCAGACGACTGACAGCCGCCACTACAATCTTCGACGACGCTTCGTGGAATGCCAGCCCGGCGACCGCGTTTGGGTGTGGACACCCATACGACGACGTGGACTTAGTGAAAAACTTCTGCGACGATACTTCGGACCGTATAGGGTGCTTCGACGTCTCGGCACACTCGACTACGAGGTTGTCCCCGAACGGCATTTCGAACTCTCAACGGCGCCGTGCGCGACCTGAAGTCGTCCATGTCGTGCGCCTCAAGCCGTTTTACGCGCGGTAGTGAACCTGAGGACTGTACATTTTGTTTCATTGGACTTTCTTGCTTGTGCGTATTGTTTATTTAAATTTCTTGATTTATTGTCGTTATTTATTGTTCCATGTATTTTTCCCATGTGTTCTGTTCTAAGCATCGGGACGATGCCTTTTCAGAGGGGGGCATTGCCACGCGCGTTTCTTTTACTGTATTCGGTTTCCGCCCACAAAGACTATCAGCAGTACTCGGCGCAGACCGCACCTTATTGTTCCAGAAGCTTCTCGGTTTGTAGTAGATCGTTTTGTTAAGATTGTACGCAAGACGGTAACACTCAAGATTATTCCAGAGCTTGCGCGACGACTAGTGATAAGGCTAGAATGTTCGACGCGTGATTTATAAAAGCCGGCGCGTTCCAGCGAAGTTCAGTTCATCGACGGCCGACGCTCCGTTCGCCGCTATCAGTGCCAGTGCTTATTGCTGTAATCTGACCTTCCGTTTACCGGCCACAAGTTCGGCCTAATAAACAGTTTCATCTTGAACATACCAACTGCTGCTTGGGTCAACGTCACGACCACGTGACAATATCAAGCTAGCGAGACGACCGCGATCGTGCCATGAGCGTGGCATGCAAGTGATGTCGCACATGACATGTGATCATTTCCGTATTACCACTTGTCATTCATGTTCGTAATACAGTCACGTCACGCAATACCAAATTTCGTATATATCAAGCTAGCGAAATGACGGTGAGTATGCCATGAGCGTGGCATGCAAGTCATATTGCAAATGACATGTCATGGTTTTGATATTAGCACTTTTCATTTAGGTTCGTGATACAGAAACGTCAAGCAATACGAAATTTGGTTCATATTAAGCCAGCGAAACGGCCGCAAGCGGGCAATGGGCAGGAATGCAAGTCATGTTGCACATGACATGTCATGATTTCCATAGGACCACTTGTCATTTATGTTTGACTACGGTCACGTCACGCAATGCGAAATTTGGTGCATATCAAGCTAGCAAAACGGCCGTGAGCGCACCATGAGCGTGACATGTAAATTATGTTGTACATGACATGCACGTCATGACGTTAATATTACCACCTGTCATTTATGTGCGCCATGGGCAAATGTTTTATCATATCGATTTTCTTATATATCAAGTTAAGGAAACGGCCGCAGGAGCACTACGGCCATGGCATGTAAATCATACCGTTCATGACAAGTTGGTCATGATTTTCATGATACGACTAGTCATTCACCTTTCTCATACAGTCATGTTATACCATACCATTTTTGGTATAAATATCCTCAATGATATGGCCAGGAGAGCACAATGTCGTAAGTGGTTAGATAGATAGATAGATAGATAGATAGATAGATAGATAGATAGATAGATAGATAGATAGATAGATAGATAGATAGATAGATACGCTCAAAGTCGCGAAAGTTCGCTAAGAAATGCTTCGCATTTAAACATAAAAAAAGATTATTCTTACTGAGCGATACGATTGTGAGCGACTGCGATGCTCAACAAACTGATGAGGATCAGATGAAACGCTTGCGCGGTGGCTCTCCAGCCACATTGGTTGGCTATCTGTATACTCTTGTAACTACCATCAAATCGACTTCTCTCCTCCATCACAATATTAAATGCGAAGCACTTCTTAGCTAACTGCAGGCGCTTTGAGCGTTTCTACCTATCTATCCATCTATCAATCTATCTATCTATCTATCTATCTATCTATCTATCTATCTATCTATCTATCTATCTATCTATCTATCTATCTATCTATCTATCTATCTATCTATCTATCTATCTATCTATCTATCTAGCCACCTACGTCTGGGGTACACCGAACTAGAAGAGGGTTAGGGGCTAATTGCGCGACAGCGGCAACGGGAGAAGTGAAGGTGCCGATGTTGCCGTGGTCACCGAAGCTTCAAGTGCTATCGACGGTCGGGAAACCTGGTGCGCAGCAATGCTAGCGGGGAGACGCGGCGCATAGGGACGAATGGTGCTTACACTGCTTCGCACCAAGTGTCACGACAGTCGAGTGCACCTGAAGCGTTGGTTGAGATCAATGTTGTGGCTCTGACCAACGCTTTCTGGCGCGGAGACATCGGCGGCGTTACACGCTCGGCACCATTGAGTCCACTACCAGATGATGCTCTTGGGATTGCCTCCTTAACTTGGGGTAGACCAAAATCGGTACGGCAGGGTAAGGCAGTTCGAGGAATATGACTGTCTGGTCACGACATCAATAACGTGGATATCACGTCGCGTACGTCGTAAGGCCTTTCCCTCCAAACACGTGTCGCACGTGCCCGTGTACTACCGGCCGCGGCACGCCGGTATGTGTCACGGCTGATTGACAGTGTATATCTACCCCGGAACGGCGAGGACAAACATTAGTCACTTAAATGTGAGAGCGTTAAGAGAAACTCACATCGGCAGCGTAGCCCTGGCAAATGCAAAGATAAAAAAAATAGGATCTGAGCCGGAATCGAACCCAAGCGTTCATCGTGGCAACCAGATATTCTACCATAGCCGAGCCAGATCTTGAAACAGCTTTCGAAAAAGACACTAAGCAGGCGTAAGGTATGTGAAAGGTCAATTATGGCTGCCAGTGCTTCACCTCTAATTTGATAACCAATGAATAAATATTACATATGCAAGCCTATCCACTCAGAAGTCCTGCCGGGTTAACGTCAATTGTGGTTGCAATGTTGACTCCACTTTTAGAGCTGTCTAATAAACATTATAGCTGTATTCCTCTGAATCAGCAACCAATATTCGATTGTTGCTCGATCCCGGGAGATACGCTAACAAAAGCTACGTGTGACATTCACATCGTCACACTTCAAGCGCATTTTGCTTCGATAATACTAACGTTTGTGTTCTAACGTGAGTGCTGACATTATGTCAGAGTATAAGTAACCCAGCGTAGTCACGAGTAGACGCCAGTGTTGTGGACGTTCCTGGTAAAGCTGCACTTAACATTGGTCCACCTCGTAACACTTTCCTCAAAGCCAAAAAAAAATTCAGTATACGCTTCAGGATTACGCTTTGCGTAACCAACACCACGGACAAATAAAAGAACATTTCAGCCTACCACTGCTGGTGCTGGTAGTGCGCATGTTAGTGATGGCAGGCGTTACGCAATTATGAACCACACATTATATTTGTATTCTTATGAATCAGGCAACCAATATTCAATTGTTGCTCGATCCCGGGAGATACGCTAACAAAGCTACGTGTGATATTCACATCGTCACACTTCAAGCGCATTTTGCTTCGATAATACTAACGTCTGTGCTCTAACGTGAGTGCTGACATTATGTCAGAGTATAAGTAACCCAGCGTAGTCACGAGTAGACGCCAGTGTTGTGGAACGTTCCCGGTAAAGCTGCACTTAACATTGGTCCACCTCGTAACACTTTCCTCAAAGCCAAAAAACATTCAGTATACGCTTCAGGATTACGCTTTGCGTAACCAACACCACGGACAAATACAAGAACAACATTTCAGCCCACCACTGCTGGTGCTGGTAGTGCGCATGTTAGTGGTGGAGGCGTTACGTAACTATGAACCACCGGTCCTCACATTTCTTTGTTTTATAGATACGTGAATGAGTATAAAATTTTTCTATATATGCTTACTGAGTGCTACATAAATCCGACCCGTGACGTTATGCTCATTTTCCAATTGCCACATAGCAAACTTTTTTGATGCATGCTTTGCATATCATTGATTCCCACGGTACGTGGGACCTAGCAAATATTTTTTATGGTTTCGAACAACTCAACGCATGCGTTGAAACAGATTAATGCTTCAATTTTGAAGTGTAACTTTCAGCTGAGATGAAACACTTGTCTTCTCCAGGGCTGGGCAAAGATACTTTCGAATTGTATCACGATACGACACAAGTTGCTCGGGTAACAAGTACTTGAGATACAGATACAATGTACTTCCTGAATTATTGTATCTGATACGATACTTCCAAACTGCTTCTTATGATACATAGATACATATGAAAATTTGTTATTATAGATCTATATAATTAATCAGCAAATCCCTTCGCACAACAGTGTTTACGTGGAAATTCCTTAAGGGGGACAAACTTAGATTAATCTTAATAAAAAAAACTGTTTCCCGAAAGTCGGGTCTTTCTTGCTCAAAGAATACTTAATGAAAATAGTTTCATTCCAGAACAACTTATTGGGATTTGTTTGGTGGTTAAGACCACAGCTCTTTTATACGCTGCGCTGTCAGTGGTTTTTCCTTTACACTTCTGTTTCTAATCGGTGTCGCTGCTCTACTTCGCGGCCAGCTAGCGGGTTGCCATCTACTTGCAAGAGCGTCATTAAGAAGCCTCGGCATGATGGCGCAGATACTGCGGTGCAGCCCTACCTTGTCAGTAAGCATATGACCGTTTTCGCAAAACCGGATCAGCAACAACGCTGGCAACGATATTTTTTGACGCATCTGTCATACTTTGAGCACATGGAAGTACAATAGTTTTTCATATTCCAATTATCAGCTGGCGTAACTCACAGGATTTTCTATAAATGCCGCAAAAATCACTACAGAGCATGGAATGGCCTCAACACCGTAATGAAACGCAGTTGACTCTAAAGTGAGTATTAAAGTGTTGCATATGCAGTCTTAGTTAATTAACAAAATTAGGCTCAAAATAAAAATACCCTGACGAAATCCACATAATGGCACACCATGTTGTTGGTTTCAATCAGTTGAGGTTAACTACTTGTTTGTAAATATTTGGATCTAGTTACGTGAGACACCATGCATAAACACAATACAGCGACACCCATAAGAGCTGCGACAAATGAGCATGATGTATCGTCAACTTATATGATAAGGCTAGGTGATAAAATACACAGTAACTTTGGGAAATACCGTAAAACGGCACGTGTGGACGTTCATAAGAAAGACGAAGTAGTTGGTGTTATGTTTCACAAGTCTTTTCCCTATCTGATCAGGATTTTGTCTTATAATTTCCGCTATCATAATACAAACTCCATTTCGCCACTTTACTAAGTCATAAACAAAATTTTTGTTACTGTATATTCTGGCACGCTACAATTATTTTACCTTTATCCTCAACATCGCCTTAACATAACATTGATCTCACACTGAATGTGATTATGTAAATAGTAGCAATGACGCAAACAGTTAAAAAATAAGAATAGCAGGGAATGAATTTAGAAGTGGGTTGCAAGAAATATTACGGTCAAAAGACGACCAAAAATATAAAGAAGCCTTGATAATGTATTGGATGCAAACGGTAGACAGCAAAGAGAGCACTTGTACTAACAATTCAAATTCTCAGTAAAAGAACTTCTTGAATAATCTAGCAGGGTGAACCAAAATACAGTACTTCAAAATATCTTGTTATGTAAGCGCTTCTTCTATTTCAGCTAGTATCGGCACCGGTGGTGCAACGGTTGTTATAATCTAACTTGAGCGTAAGTCAATCTCATGCCATCTAAGTCAAGCTCACATCCACGAGCTTTTTTAGATGTGAAGCATCTTATGGCGAAGCTTAATCCGGTGGTGGTGGTGGTGTGCCGGCATGACCACACTTACTGCGCATGCGCAAACCCTTTCAAAAAAAATAAAAATAAAAACCTCCTCTCCCCCTCTCTCTCCTCTAGGCATCCCTCCCCGCGGCAACCACACCCCTCACTGCGCATGCGCCTCCCCTCCTCTCTCCCCTCTTGCGCTCCCCCCCCTCTCTCCTCTAGGCATCCCTGCCCGCGGCGTCCACACTCCCACTCCACATGCGCGTCCCCCCTCTCCTACGCTCCCGCCCCCCCCTCTCTCGCCTCGCGACGCCGACGCCGGCAGCGTCTGCTAGCGAGTTTCTTGGTTGAAAAAAACCGACTGCTCGCGCTGCACAACCGTTCACTGGCCACCCCGTATATATGGCAATGGATCTTGACCTCCAAGGTGGTGCCGGTGGGAGATTTCTCCCTGTGCGTTGTTGAACAATAAAAATTCGCAGCGTGCGCGTTAACTAAAAGCGGACTGCGAGTCTCTGTGTCCAGTCGGAGTATTCTGTCTCTCATTGCCCATTAGCAGCGATTGGCATGTTCCAGTAGGAAACACTGCTCCATCACTGCCTGCTCTGCGCCTCCCCAGTTTTCTCTCCTGCGCAACGCTGCGATGAGCGCCAGCGTCAACGCCACCGCCAGTGTAAGCGTTAGTGCCCGCTGCTTCACATCTACACATGGTTCCCTTTAGCGGGAGATGGTGTAATTTTTTTAAATCATTGGTGCGTGAGAGCCGCGAGAGGCAGAGCAACCACATTCTTGCCTTCTCGAGACTTTGCAACGGAGCACAACGCGAGCCAAAGTTCGACAACTCCATTAGCGGCATCAGAATATGAGCAAAGGACGCCGCACGCTTTGGAGTACGCAGCACAGTACCGGGGCTACGAACAAGTGTCAAATACCTTGCAAGTGTCATGACAACGACACAACTAAAATGAAAGAAAATACCGAGAAAACAAATCGTCGGTTGCGCGTAGACGTTCGCGCGCTTGTTTTTGTCGAGATGCCTGGAGCGCCATCACGTGACTGTGCTCCGCCAATAGGGACTCGTAGCGACGCGAACCGACTGTGCTCGCTGGAGCACTCTGGCGGAAATATGAAAGCATGTCACATGTCGTTAGATTTATCCATGGGGCTTTTTGGCAGCAGTGTAAGGTTGAGAAGTGGAGGTCAGCCGACGTCTACCGTTTCGCACATTGGTGTTTCTATAGCAGTATCTTGTATCGTAGGATACACAGAACATTATTGAATGTATCGGAAATACAGATACAGATACTCGTTTAGCGCGACGTATCGCAATACAAATACAAGATACCCAAGGAGTATCTAAGATAGTATCAAAGATACATGTATATTTGATACTGGCCAGCACTGGTCTTGTCTATTGTTCAGTGACGCCCATGTTTCGATGTGCGCTGTCGTAAAACGGAAGCAAATTGGGCGAGTTGGAATATGTTGATGCCCAGCGCCCATGTAAGGTTTGGGAACTTATAATAATGATAATATCTGGAGTTTTAGGCCGCAAAAGGACTATATGATTATGAAAGAAGTCGTAGTGGAGGGCTCCGGAATTAGTGAGCATCTGGTGTTCTTTAACGTGCACTGACATCAAACAGTGCACGGGCCTCTGCATTTCGCCTCCACCGAACTGCGACTGCCCCGGCCAGCGCCTAACCTACGTCCTTCGGGTCTGGAGCCGAGTACCGCAAGCGCTACAGCACCACGCCGGACTGTGTGAAATAACAAAGCGCAAGGACGTCTGCGTGAGCCATCCATATATAGCTCTCACTGATGCCGATGTGTTATTCCTGCAACATGCGTCATTGTAGACTTTGTGGAATCACTCGCACTTGCCACCCAGAGATAGCGCCACGTGTTGCGCAGTGCCGGTGCGCGTACTCCACCGGATCGGTATAAAAGGGGTAGCCTGGGCGCTGCCTGAGGGAGGTGCCCTGGATTCCAAGAAGGTAGACGCTACCACCTGCGCTGGCCGATTGTTGCTGCCCGAGATCAGGCCTTTCAGCGTTATCGATGGTACTCGCGTAAGCTCTCGAATAAACATGACTCTTCGCGTCCTACGCGTGAGCTAAACAAGTTCTGAAAATACGAACGAGTGCGTTATTCTCTCCCGGCGTTTCCCGTCTTTGAGGCACAATTCGTGACAACGTCAGTTCGTTCATGTGACGTCAGGATGAAGTAAGCTCTCGATTGGCCGATATACGAGAGATATCTGTTGTGAATTGTCCCTACTTTGCCATGCAGTCTGTGTCCATTCTGTCATGTCTCGCATCACTGATTTCACTTCGTTCACTGCGTTTGCGAATGCGCAAGCGCATATAGACGATTTTGCACAGCTGGTTTCTTTAATCAAAACTAGATGGTGCCACCACTGCACCGTGGCCGTCTCCTACCGCGGCCGTCTGAATGCCTTGGCCACCTTGGCCTTTGGCAGCGCTGCTCAATATGTTTCAATCCGCGTCGCGTCGTCTGTTCGGCGTCCCCGTAGCGTCTGCGCGCACGCGAGTAAAAGCGAGCAGACGGCAGCGCCGGAAAAGTCAACATGGCGACACCTGTGGATGCAGTTCCTTTCCGCCTCGAATTTATCACGTCGTCATCCTGCGCTGTGTGGCCAGTAAGTGCGTAACCTACGCATTTATTTGCTTTATTTACGTCCTGAAGCTTTCAGAGCAATGTATTCGTCGGTATTTTGCAGCGTTTTCAAGATTCGTTCTCAAATTCTCGGAGACAAGGCTTAGCAGGCATGGCTAAATAAACACAGCTAATCTCGATAATAAAGGCAGAACATACCTGATGCTTTGTTCCCAGCGTGAAACGACACTGAGCGATAGCTGATTTCACCATTTATTTATTGCTGTGAACACAGTGGGCGAGTAGCAAGCGCGAGTTCGGATAGAATCGGGCCGTCGCGTCTGCATGGGTGCTGCCATGGTGGCTTCTAACCCCAGCTGCTGGCGCTTACGGCCATGGCCGCTTCGCTGGCCCAATGCGTTGGCTGGTGCAACTGGCTGGGGGAAGGCCAGTTACGGTCACGTGATCAAACATGGCACCGCCCGTGCGCCGCTGCGGAAAATCGTCTATAGCAGCGTGTAGTCGCAAGGCGCGAAATCCTGACTGGCTCAACGCTTTGTGCTGATATTTCGCGTGTTTTATGAATAAGTGGCGAGGAGGTGATAGCGCTTGTGGCGAGGGTGGTAAAGGCCAGAAAGAAACTACTATCTCGCCTTTGAACTCGGTATGGCTTAGGGGCCCTTCAACTGAAACATTTCAAACTATCGCGAAGTTTCCCAAACATTGCGGTGCGGTCTGCGCGGAGTTTTTAGCGGCTGAAACTCCAATACACCAAATAAAGCAATAAACGTGTGTAGAAATATTAACGTGTGCGTGCTTTTTCAATCACACACCGACGTTCACAAGCAGCGTCGGGACATGTAAATAGGGGATGGATGGATGGATGGATGGATGGATGGATGGATGGATGCTATGAGCGTCCCCTTTGTAACGCGGTGGTGACAAGTGTGCCACCAGGCTCGACACATAAAGAAAAAAAACTTTTTTGTTTTATTTTAAGTTGCCCAAGTGCTTTAAATGTCTATTTCGATTGAATCTATCTTACTATTGGTAAAAAAAAAACACAAATTCCTAGCTCAGTTCTCTGGCCCTTACGCCAAATGTCCTTATTTTCCCCATTATTTATTTTTGTCCTTTCTCGCTAGTTTTCTGCCACGAATACTCTAACCGTCTCTTACTTATTTCTATCGCGGGCCTTTTCAGCTTTCCATTGTGGTCACTAAAACCCAAGGCTCGTGCCTAAGCGTAGACCTGGGTGTATATCTCCACAGTCAATCAGAACATGCTCCGTCGTTTCCTTATCTTGCCCACAGCATATGCATTGCATGCTCTTCTTCATTACTAAATCTCGCTTTATAACTACGCGTTCTGAGGCAACCCGATCTCGTTTCAAACAGTAAAGTGCTTTCCCTTGAATTATCCTAAAACGCGTCCCTCACTTCATTTTTGCCCTTTAGGTAGTTGCTCAGAGCCGGTTTTCTCTCCATCGCTGCCATCCATCCTGTCTGCCTCTCTGATTTTTCGTTTAACGCTCTTTGTTGCCATAGCGTTTGCACTGCCAGCCGTTTATTCAAAATGTACAGCGCCATCTGTCGACAATCGCGTAAGCTCGATCCGCCATGTTTTGTTGGGCACAACAACGAAAGCAGTCGCATATCGCAGGCTTTACGATGCTGTTTGATGATTATTTATCTTGGTTCTGCGATGACTTCCCAGTGCTTTGTGCGCTGCTCAGGCAACGAGGGAGCCCTGACAACGCCGGGAACAAGGTAGGACTAATTTTAATCGAATTTATCAGTTACATGAACGAAGAAAAGATTGCTTCGGCAACAAGATCGGCAGTATGCTTAGGTTCGGAAATGACCGGCGCGCAAAAGCGCTCTACAACCTCAGTTCTTACTCCTCGTGGAATTCAACTGGTCGCCTCCAACATAGCTAGTCATACAGAAAAATATATTACGATATATGCTTTTTAAAACAGACGGCAGACGTCGCAGACGCGGCCGTCAGAGAATGATTGATCAACATTATATTGTCGGTCTTGCAGAACGACGAAAGCACGGACTTATTAACACATGCGTGCGCAGTGCCACAGACGCTGCTGCGCCAGTCCGCGGTAAATCAGTGCCGCCACACGGGACCCGATCGCAAAGATACACACAGCCATCGCTTTGCAAGCTTCGCGAGGCAGTGTGCGCCCACCTTGTGTGCGCCGAAGTACATACATAGTCCACACGCCGCGTCTGCCCTTCGCTTTAAGGCCCCTTTTCCCTCCGCATTTATTTTTCTTCTGCTTTCTTCGGACAGTGTGCGCTGCGAACACGCAGCGCTCACTTACGGAGCCGTACTATAGATGGAGCTATTTGTTCGGTAGATCACCGTATTCATCTTTCTGCTGATCGCACGCACTTGTATGCTTCTATGCTGTTCGCATAGTGCGTGGTGCGCGATAAAGCGCGCCATCCATTTCATTCCTTTAGAATTCCTAACATCAGAGGCAAGTTTTCCTAGCTGGCATTTTTTTTAGTAGCTCAACAGACTTCTCTTTGACGCTTTCCACACTCTTTAGCAATCTTTAAAGCACTTTTGCATCGTAGGAAAAGCTTATGTGGCGATGCAAAAGTTGACGGCGTTTTTCACAGCCAAAACCCACCACCAAGAAATACCGTTTAGGCATATTGTTTATGAAAAAAGGAGCGTGACAATGCCTCGTTGCGGGGTATCTGGAAAAGATGTAGAATTCTTTGGACGTAAAGGATCTATTTTTGCTGGCTGATTCGGAAGGCCTCGTGAATTTCCTAGCATCAAATAGTAGAAGAAACAGCTGGGGAATCAGCATAGATGTTCAAGACAAACTTATATTACTAGTTTCCGCATGTGCCTTTAATGCACTGTGTCAAAGAGTGCATCACAGAAGATAAGGATTTGCTGACGTTTCGCAACACGTGCGGGATTCTCACTGAGTCTGTCCTTGAGCTACTGCACTTTTATTTAGAGAATACTCACGTGGGATTTTGCGATAGAACATGCATTCAGGCACAAAGGGAGTTTGCCTCGGGTCCAAGGTAGCCCCGGACCTTAGTAACATATTCATGGGCAGCATAGACAGAGACTTGGCAAGGTGCTTAGAAGGTGTAGTCTACAAGATCTACAGATATGTAGACGACTACTTAAATTTAGGCTGTCATGTTCACAAGGAGGACTTCAGAAAAACTATCTTAGAGGCTTTTATTTCTGTAGGCAACTGGATTAACTTTTACTACTGAAATACCGGTGGAAAAGAAGTTGCAATTTTTGGAACTGAAGCTAGAATTTTTCCGGCAGACCACGTGTGTTGGACCTTTCGCCTCGGGCTGGGCAGCCGCTCATGAATTTCGCTTCAAGTTATCCTAAGCTGTACAAGAATGGCATTATCACAAATCTTTTCGGCCAGCACTGGTGAAATCTTGTTTTCACACTGCTCATAGCGCGTTTCATAAACAGGTGGTTCGGCTGCCGGACGCACGGTATCCTTTATCTGTGATGCAGGCTATGGGCACCAGGCTAATAAAGAAGCTTAAACAGGAAAAGGAACCATTTTTGGAAAACGATAGACAGGATGATTCTAGCTGAAAAGTGGTAGAGATCCTTTATGTGCACAGGCTATCTCACAGAATAAAAAAGGTAGCTGGAAGTTAAGATGTTAAGGTGGTGTTTTCGGCCAAGAACAAAATCGGAGGCGTGTGCACATTGGTTAATCAGAAATGTGACAAACTGAGTATGAAACACAAGCACCAGTTTGCTAAATGTGCAAACAATGTAGTGTACAGTATTCCTTTGTTGTGTAGTCCTGTGTACGCAGGGCAGACTGGCAGATGTATTAACACGAGGCTAAGAACTTATGTCCAGACTGAAAGGTCACCCAACTACACATTTAGCGCTGCATCGGAATGAGTGCGCATGCACGCCTTCTTTTCGCAGCATTACCATTGAGTACAGGCATCGCAATCAAACTTCGAGAGAGTTAGTGGAGGGCCTTTTACATTGACAAACAAAAAGAAAATTGTGTTAGCCACCCCTTGGTTGCCTTGCTTGAGAAAGAAATTTCGCTCCTGTCATCTGATCATTAGAGCATGTGTTCACAATTTGTGCCATGTGCGCTGTTCATGTGTTTTTGGACCAGATCGCGCAGATCAGAGGGTTATTAAGTGAATTTTTTCATAGAACTTAACCAGTTGTTAGATTGCGCCCGTCCGTGTGTTTCTCTTGCTTGTCTCCGTGAGCTT
>JALIZH010003713.1:0-76524 GCA_030522465.1 Rhipicephalus appendiculatus
CTTGTCTCCGTGAGCTTGCGCAAAAACCGTTAAGATTAATTTGTTCCAACGAGGCCGAATCACAGTTTAGCTTCAGAAAGATATGGAAAAAACGATAAGAAAGACAGACAAAAACACAGAAAGAGAGAGAAAGGTGTAGAAATAAACGGATAAAAAAAGAGATACAAAAAAATTCCCCATCTCCCGCTAAAGGGAACCATGTGTGGATGCGAAGCAGCGGGGGAGATAATTAGCTTGAGCGGGGAGAAACGTCGCCGCTCTCATTTCACGGCAGCGGTCCGGGCGCTCATCGCGGCGCTGCACAGGAGAGAGAATGAGGCGCGCTCCGTCATTTTCATACCGCGCAACTACCGTGGCGCCAGTATGCAACTGAGACACCACCTGTCGTGCGCGCCGCTCCGTAGAGGATTCCTAGAGGAGAGGACGGGAGGACCGTAGGAGAGGAGAGAGAGGGGAGGGGACGTGCATGCCCTGTGGAGGTGTGGGACGCGGGAGCCGCTCCGTAGAGTAGGATTCCTAAAGGAGACAGGGGGGAGAGGATGAGCATGCGTTGTGGGGATGTGGGACGCTCTGTAGAGTAGAGGATTCCTAGAGAAGAGAGGGGGAGAGGACGCGCATGCGCTTTGGGACGCGGAAGCCGCTCCGTAGAGTAGATGATTCCTAGAGTAGAGAAAGGGAGTAAGCGTAGGAGAGGATAGGGAGGGGACGGGCATGCGCTGTGGAGGGGTGTGGGACGCGGGGGCCGCTCCGTAGAGTAGAGGATTCCTAGAGGGAGAGAAAGGGGGGTGAGCGTAGAAAATAGAGGGGGTGGTGTGCGCTGTGGTGGTGTGGGACGCGGGAAGGAGGGACGGACTAAGCCCCCTCCAAACACATGCAAGCGAGATCAAGGAATGGGGTCAACCTGGGCGACAGACACCACCTGCCTAGCCATTGCTAAGCAGCCTCTCTATGCTCTGGGCCATGACTCTGATAATTGTAGTAGTGGTTGACGGCCTTCATATAACTACAGTGTTCTGGTTCGCATAATGGGTGATTCCCTAAGGGGGGGACGCGGGACGCGGGACGGGGGACGCGGGAGGGACGGACAGCCCCGAGCATAAGATGCTTCGCATCTAAAACAGAGACCAAGACAGACGCAGAAAGAAAGAGAGAAATGAAGAGAAACAAAAAAAGAAAGAGGACGAACCAGAGAGAGAGCGCGGGAGGGAGAAAGACAACCAGAAAGAAATATCAAGAAGCAGATACAGAAAAATAGATATCGGAAATGGGAAGAAATAGCAAAAAAAGGGAAGAAGGATATATAAAAATGAAGATAAACAAAGACGGTCACACAGCTGTGCTTTTGCTTCAGGCTTGGCACCATATAGCGCGAAGCTGTCATAGTTTTTTTTTCGTATGTAAGCCGGTGTTTATCACTGCTTCGCGAAGACCATTTTCGACTCTTATCTCAGCTTGATGACTGCTCCACGTGCACTCAGGAGATTGTACCGAGAATTGCATCGCGTGACCGCTCTGGTAATTTAACAACTGCTTCGAAAGCGTGAAAGCGTGAACTGCTTCGAAAGCGTGCTTCGAAAGCAACCGCTGGTGCATCGCTTCGAGTTGGCTTTAAACCTTTGGGCACTCTCTACACCATTGTTCGCGGCGCACGTTTTTGCTTGTTGTCGCGACTAGCGGTTAATAAAGACCAAGATACATTGAGATTTGGAGGAACTGAAGGGCCTTCGTTATAAAAGATTTTTCATTTAACTTCAGTTTGCCGTGAATGGCTGCATGTGATAATTTTGGTGAAGGTACTATCATGTTTGACGAATCGTTCCACGTGCCGCTTTCTGCGCTCCACTCCAAAAGTATAATTTTTATTTGTTTGGAATGCACAGAACCTGGAGCGATGTGGACTATATTTGTAGGGTGAGAATTGATTCTATTTACGCGAAAGCGGAGCATGAATGACTTCAGGATCAAAATTAATTGCTGGCAAAAGCCACAGATCAGCGTATCATGGCTGTTTGCTGCAACAGAATATGAAGTGCCTCAGAATGATGGTGTGTAAGTTTGACGCACTTGCAGACAGCTCGTCAAAGGTTGCGCCTGAAAAGTTAACGTGTCCTTCAGCTGTCCTGTGTTAAGCGCCATCAACAGGAGTCTCAGCTATCTTTATTCAAATATCGTATATATCACTTATGAAAAAAGTCATGTCTGCCTGTTTTCATCAAAGCACCAACTTAAAACATCCCGTCAAGATGTTTGGTTCTTCGTCTCACATTTAGGTTTGGCCATCGCGTCGGATCACTGCTGCGCCGTGCTGTGCCGTTATTGTTATATGATGCCAGGTGTAATGGTTAAGGACGTTCGTCACTATGTTTGGTGATGTCGGACGAGAAAGGATTCACATGAACCGTTTAGACGAAAAAAGAAACTTTATGTTAATGTTACACACTATAGAAGAGAAAGAAGCGATAGGGGAAAAACTATATACACAGCGATAATCGTCCAGTATATGAGAAAGGCAGTCGTGACCAATACCACACGACAGTTCTGATCACATATAGTTCCCGATTCTTAAGAAAAACGCCGTCTCACAGTTAGGACCCCCGTCGTCGCGGCATGATGTGCTCGTCGACGTGAGCGAGGGGCAAAGGTGGCACGGCAGGCATGGCGTGCGCACGAGGGGGGGCAGGGGGGGCGGCCGCTTCCCCTAGTCACCTAAGAGAGGGGGGTGCAAAGTCGGCCCCATACATTGACTTAATAGGGAGGGGGGTGGCGCTGCGATGAACCTTCGCCCCCTCTGCCCCCCCTGAAGGGGAACCCTGCGCACGCCTATGACGGCAGGAACGGTTGACGACACACGGATGCGCTACCGTGTGCAGCGCCGCTGAGTAGGACGTCGAGGCCAACCCAGCAGTATGGGCCGCAACTCCCGAGGACCGGGGTCAGGCCACGACCCACGAAGACCGCACCAGGTAGGCCTCGTCCACGAACCTGTTCCCGGCCACTGCACCTAGGCAGGAGCCACTCAGCAGGCCTCGTCCTTGGACCTTGGACAGGCCACCGAAAGTGGACCTGGCAGGCACGCCCTGGTCCAACGCCCGCCTCAGGAACGCCGGCAGAAGCTCGTCATCTCGAGCGGCGCACCGCTTCCTCTGTCTTCGTGGCTTCACGCCGCGAGCTTCTTCCGCACGTTCTGTCGTAGCGCGTTCCTTGTTTGTCCTCTTCTTTTGTTGTTTTGTTGCCGCCTCCGTGCCACCTGCCCGACGCTCGTCTTCTTCAGTTTCGGTTTTCAGTTTCTTGACGCTTTCAAGTCCTTTATATGCGCAACTCAGGTGTAACACACACCACTTTTGTGTCCTTCCCCTCACACCATGTCATTCGGTTGTGAAATTTCGTCTTCGTGGCTACGTATGTTTCGCGGCGATGTTTTCCGTCCTTGTCGAGGTGATTTTTGCAGCGACATGGTAGGTGGCGTCGGATCTTCAGTGTTGTGATGCACGGCAACGGCGCCTTCATCGATTGGTGCTTATAGTTTTTCGGAATAGGCCTGACAGGTGAGCCCTGCGTTGGGTCACTGTAGTGTCCTGGCAACGGCGACAACGAGACGATGTACAATGATTTGTGCGCTCAGTTACTGCTAGGTGGCCGGCAATATTACGTGGTCGTTTACTTCGCTGTGGATGGGGTGTGTTGAAACCAAGTGAACACAGATCTATCTGAAAGAACTGGTAACGGTGGCAGGCGTGGCCTGCTTTTCAACATACCTCCAAAGCGTGTGGTTGCGGGGCATGTGTCACGCCTCAGTCTTCCTCGATGCTTTGTTTGAACAATAGGTGGGTAGTAGTGTAGCGGTGAAGGCTTGATGCGTAAGTGCGGCGGCATGGCCTCAAGATGTGGCCGTAAAGGGGAATCGTGATGACGGAGAGCAGCGGCGTAGTTCATGGCTTTTGTTTGAGGCTGCGTACACCCGAGAATTCGCAATTGATAGATTTTCTAACGAATGGTCCCGTCAACGCACGAGTTTTTAAGATTGCCACGTAGGACAAGGAAAGGTCTTGTCACGGTTTCCTTAACATCATTGCAGCAGAGGGTTTCTACAATTGCGTTGTTCAGAAATCAGTGACTATTGACTACTCGCGTGCGCATTGCCGGCGTATTCTCAGGCATTGTCCCCTCGAGAAATTCATGTGTGGCCTTGGGTGGGGTCCGTACCACTGCCGCGGGAACTCCTGTTTTACTTCATGCCTAAGGAAACGAAATTTATTTCATTGGAGCTAGTCGGGGTTGCCGTGCTGCATCACGTCACGATCTCCTTCGTTAAAATCGTAATGTTCGTGCTTGGTAGATTTACAAGAGTCGACGAGAGGCTTGGCCCTTTTTTTGCATGCGACCATATGAAAGCGGCTGGAAGCTGCATAGAAAGACGACCTTTCTCGACAGGGTGAACTCAGGATTTTCGAACTATGTGCTGGCAGTGTCCCGAGGACACGTAAAAATGGTTCGGGGTGCCTTATTTTGGCACTGTTCCGAATGTCGGGGTCAGAAACCCTCATCAGTTCCTGGCGAGAATACTGGACCCTGGTAGGCCAACCCACTGCGGCTCCATGTCTCTCTAGTTGAATCACTGCTTCTGCAGGTTGCAGGGGTGGCATCTGTGCGGCTGGGGCTTTGGTCATAGTACCGCTTCTGTGCTTGTGAGCGGCTCATATTCTGGCAGTCGTCCTCGTAGCCTGCTGCCAACATAACGATCTGGGTTGATGTTGGAAGTCTTCTGCATGTTTGCATGCTTCTTGCACCGATGCTTAAAGATTCGTTTGGAGTATTCTGCAGAGAAACGCGCAATGAACTAGACAAGATGCCCCGCGTTTTTGACGCTGAAGGAGTGAATAGCCATGGCATCAACTCAAGTTTAAAGATTTTATTTGGCGAAGATATATCAAGCCAAACAACTATCTGTTAGTAGAATGATAGCGGCGGTCATAGTTGTCGGTCGTTGCGAACCAGCCCCACACGCTCTTGTGACCCGCATTGGCTTTAATGTATGCGTTACCGTACATGCCACAATAATCTCTGACGTTTTCTTCCGTTGTAGAATGCATTGAACCACTCGAGTCGCACACACAATCCAATCAAAACAATGGAAAACGCCCGAAAGGGGTCCGATCAATTCAGGCGTGGCCTACATCGAGCGGTAACACGTGTAACAGTTTCTGCCAGGGAACTCTCCTCGCAGTGCAAGAGAAAAGCGAGACGAGTATCAACATCGCATCGGTGTTATGTAACAAATGGCGGGTGGTGCTGCAAATGAAGTTATCACGTCAGTCTCACAACGCTTGAAACAGAATCTCTAGAATCTCGCAGACACATTAACAAGAATGTTTGGCACTTAAATATACGGGAAGACGTGAAACAAATGAAACATGAAAATGAAATGGTTTACCTTGTACATGAAGGTCATGAAGTACTCCATTGGGTCGAGCTTACGCCGTCGCAGACCCTCTGTGTGAGTCGAGTCGCTCATGAGGAAAATCTCGATGACATGTTTAGCGGTCCCCTTTCGGGCTTCTGATAAGTGAACAGTGCAAATATTAGTGGTAGTACCAAAAATAGAAGGAAAGACCGGCTGATAAGAAGTTTACATACCTGGGAAGGTCACGCTGGCGTTCGTGCGAGATCTCGCTTCTGAAATAGGTTGTGAATTAAATAGCTTGTGAGAGTCATCAGATGAAATAGATAGGCTGATGCACTACTTTCACGAGGAGCTCATTGGAATAATACTTCGCGTGCGCTCATTTGAATATTCTAGAATAGTATCTCTCATCAAGACAATAGACAATGAGGCCAAAGAAAACATTCATCGAAGAATTTCTTAAGCATTTTTGGCTTTATAAGGCTGCGCCTAACAAAGATAGGAGTTCCAGATCCATACCCGTTTTAGATGCGAAGCAGCTTAAGGCAGAGTTCAATCCGGTGGTGGTGGTGGTGTGCGTCCTGACCACCCTTGCTGCACATGCGCAAACTCTCTCCACACACCTCCTCTCCTAGCTCCGCCCTCTCTCTCCTCTAGGCATCCCCTCGTGGCGACCACACCCCCACTGAGCATGCACGTCCCCTCCCCTCTCTCTCATCTCCTACGCTCCCCTTCTCTATCCTCTAGGCATGCCTCCCGCGGCGTTTACACCCCTATTGCACATGCGCGTCCCCTTCCCCTCTCTCGGACTGCGGGTCTCTGTGTCCAGTCGGAGTCTTCTGTCTCTCATTGCCCATTAACAGCGATTCGCATGTTCCTGTAGGAAACACCGGTCCATCACTGCGTGCTTTGCGCCTCCCCAGGTTTCTCTCCTGCGCAACGCCGCGATGAGCGCCAGCGTTAACGCATCCGCCAGTGTAAGCGTTAGCGCCCGCTGCTTCGCATCTACACATGCTTCCCTTTAGCGGGAGATGGTGTGATTTTTTTCCTGAGAAGATACGGCTGCGACGCGCCTTTTCTCAAGGTTAGTCACTTGAAGTTTCTGTTTGACGTAACACAGCGGCAGTCTTTACTGCGTGCCGGTCACGCTCAGTTACGATATCGCCTCGGTAGGGGCCGCGTTCAGTTCGATTGTTAATATCTCAAATTTCGTGTTTCTAGGATTTATAAAACAAAAGTAGACGCCTTGAAGCCTCACGTCGCACAACTTTTCTATAGAAACAACTTCCCTAAGGATACAAATTGTTTTTTTTCTTCTTTCATGATTTATTTTATTTTTTTTATTACAATACCATCGAGATTCATTGGCCGTTACAGAGGGGTGGGTTGAACATACAAAATGAAAAACAAGTAACGGAGAGTTCCCCGCGCGAAGTCGGCAGGTGCCTGACTGCCGTAACATTTTTATTTAAAAATCTATGTTTTCTACAAAAGCGTTGCGACACTGGCTCTTTGTGTTATCTTGTTGTTCCCCTTGATGAATTCCAAGACTGACACCCTTTGGTCTGATTGCGGCATCACACTTCGCCATGCAGCTAAGATTTGTTGTGGAAGGTAACTGTCGGTCCTTGAACGCGCAAGGGTCTGCAATACTTCTTTAGCTCCCACATTAATTGATGCGCTACAAGCCCCCTCATTCTTTACCAATCAGCGCAAAACAGACACGGGACAAGAAAGGGAACGCAGACAAGGGCTGTCTTGTCTTCCAACTGAGGATTTATTGAAAAAAAAAACTTGGCTGATACCTTCGTCGTAGGAATCGGTATAACAGGAAAGTGAATCATAATGGGGTTTAGCGCAAACACTAAACAAAAGATAAATGAGAGGACGTGGAAGCAGCGCATTCTTCCAATTAAAATTTAAAGAGTGCAGAGCCCAATCGAAGGCACAAGAGAGGAGGAAGACAGCTGTGGTGCCTTATGTGCATGACGTTTCACAAAGCCTGAACAAAATAGGAGGAAGCGCTCGGGTTCGGGTGGCTTTTTCAGCTCCTCAAACGTTTTCTGGCCTGTGCAGATCGACCTCTCGGATGAACGAAAAAAGAGGCTGCAGCACTGACCATAGGCTCAAATTTGTGTTAAAGGTATTGTATACGCTATCCCTCTGACGCGCGGTAGGAGATACGTAGGCCAGACGGGACTAAGGTACCTATACCTCGCGACAACTTTCTGTGGCAGCACAGCCAAAGCTACGTGGGCGGAGCTTCTGCACATTTGTTACTACGCCAAGTAGTCCGTTCGCGGGTGATTTCGGTTTCGGAAGCGCATCCAACATGTACGTTTTCGCACGAACATCCAAGGTTTATGATGTTATTTTTGAAATAGTGTATGAAAAGATAGGTTATATGTAGGTTTAATCGAAAGCTATGACAAGCATTGAGATACTTATGAACGCGGCAGTGAAGGAAAAATACGTGGAATCATTCCTGTGTTCTTCTGCGAATTCGAGCATAGCTAATCTGCCAGCGGTGCATGCTCGCGTGTAAAGTGAGCACCATAGAGTAATGCTTGTATTTGCTTGCTTGCATTTTTTTTCATAGCAATAAAATATTCTTCATTACTAAGGAACACAGGAAGCAGCTTTATTGAAGCGGTCAGATTTATTTTTGAAAAAAAAAAAAAAGGGGGGGGGGGGGGGAGGCGCACGGCCGAGCAGGAACTGTGTGATAGGAAATTCAACGTAATGGCAAGAAACCATGACCTAAATTTCGGTGAATACAGGGTCGGTATCGTCGTTTTCCTTCTTTTGGAGACGAAACAACTTTCTGGAGACTCTCACGTTAATTTGTTTGTGGACGCGAAGTCATCGATGGGTCGCAGATATCTTGGCCACGACAGGTCACAGGCAGGCGTCTCACGTTCGTAAATCCACGGCCGTGGCAAATCCAAGCGGGTGAAACGCACTCCTTACTCGGCTAAGAACGCTGTTTTGGCAGTTAGCCGCATAATAGACATGAACGCGCCTGTTGCCCAGGCGAAACTTCTCACTGGTGATTTTATCCTCCAGTATCGCTGTCATGTCAAAGCGCCAAGAACCGCTCCCGCCGTAGACGCCGACGGGTAGTGTTAAAGTACGCGATCTTTAGCGTTATTGTATCAGCAATATTAGGCAACCGAAATACCGACCACGTATGGAATGCAATTTATGAAAAGGGTTATTACTTTCACGTACAGTTTCCAATCGCAATATTGCTTTCAAGCAGCTGGTCTTGCTGAAGATTGACAGGTCGCCGGTGTCACTTTCAAGGCGGCTATCGCGATGAGAGACCCAGTTGCGCCGACGGTGTCACTCACACACAACTTCTTTCTCCTTGATAGCATATAAGGGTAACAAAATATTTGACGACGCACAGCTGTCTTCTTTTCCTTCTGCTCGATGAATACAGATCACCTAGCGAACGCGCACTCATCCTCGCTGATAAGCCACGACGTGAACTTTCTCCAACCGAACGACGCCATCGTTGTTTACTGGGGCAGGAAAAAGGTGAAATGACACCAGAAAACCAGAAAACTAGAAACAGCAAAAAACGAAACTCCCGAACGGAATAAGTTTTCTTGATAACAATGCGAATGATCTTGAGCATAATAACTACATGTTTTGTTTTTATGTTTCCTTTTATGCTACGTGGTACATAAAAGTTAGCGTTCGTGGACTACATGCAGACGCGTAGTAAAAAAGTGCGTGATTCGGCTTCGTAGCTTTGGCTATACTACAGTGTACTAGTTCACTGTAGCTATACTGCCACAGAAAGTTGTCGCGAGGTATAGATGAAACAAGTTAGACGGGACGCTGTCTGAACGATAGGCTCTGTGAGCACCACTACAGCGTCCAAACTACGGTATCGGGGCACCTTGGCATCCGCGTGCTGGATTGCGAGTGTAGCCCCTACCTTTGAAGGCACTGTGGTCCTTCCACGCAGCCCGGATCAGTGTGCGGGAGAATATTGAGGCTGAGGAAATCGCACGGTACGACGACGCATGGGTAAGCATGTCATCGCTGCACCTTTCCGACACAGAACTTTTGTTTCTGGCGCGACGTAGGGACGGGTGGGGGTACCACGGCGCGACGCTGACATGTTGTGCACATTTTTTTAACACGAAAGTGTTTTATGCCGGGGTCCACCACGGCTCCTCTGACATATTTCCGTCACGGATATGACGTTGTAAAATCTAAAATAACATAATGAGATCAAAGAAAAACTAGAAGAAAAAAAATGCCCCCACCTCCCCGAAGGGAATCGTGAGGAAATGCGAATGCATTTCGCGCGCGCTTCACTCCATTTATATATGGTGGTTGTGGTTCGAAGAAAGAAAAAGACGCCTAATTTCTTCAGCCCGGTCGGGAGCATGGCGCAGCGCCTGTTTTTTTTTTTTTTTTTTTTTTTTTTTTTTTTTTTTTTTTTTAATCGCGGGAGCTCTGCAGACCTCCCGCGATGCGAGCGCCCTCACGCACCAGAGCGCGCTCCTCCTCTCCACTTCTGCCATCGCCTTGAGATGCGCCCAGCCAGCGAACGGTCGAGAGTGAGGCGCGAGCGGACGGGAGAGTGGGGCGCAGGGAGGAGAGAGAGCGAACGGCGAGAGAAGAAGCGGCGAAGCACTCCACCTACCCTCTCCTACACTCTCTCCTACACTCTATGGGAGGGGGAGTGAGAGCGGAGAGATAACACCTGCCGGCGCGCGGACACCTCCTCAACCTATCCTCCTCCTCCGCGGACAACGCCGGACAACGCCGCCTGACATAGCCCGGCTAAGAAATGCATTCGCATTTAAAACTTCGGTCGCCGGGCATCGAACCTACGACCTCTCGCTCCGCAGCGCGAAACCACTCGACTATGGGAGCGTACGTTCCTCAGCTTGCTAACAGCAAGCTATTTATACACACTATATACCGTTGGCGGTCCTCAGAGCTCCTCGACTTCAGCGCGTTTTCGTCATCACTAGCGAGATGGCGCGAAGGTGTCACGGAGCGCGCACTCTAAAGGTCGTCGCGCCTCTCGCTTGGATGAGCGTGCGCCTCCACGGGGCGTGGTTACTCGTGCGCGCGCATTTATCTCCTCATCGGGGCATTCGGGCGCTCCGCACGCCTTGTGCTTCCACCGCAAGTTTGCTTTGAAGTTACAGTGGTTAAAGAGTGCACGAAGGTCGCTTCGTTCGCCGCTGCGGCCGCGTTTACGAATGGAGCGCGCCGCTTACACACGAAGTAATAATTGTGGCAGTTGTTCGCGCTCGTCCTGTGTATGCTTGTGCGTTCGTTTCGTGCGTCTTTGTGTTAGAGCAGCCCGCTTTAAATGTCGAGCTGTGACAGTTAGCCCGTGCTCCTCTTGTGTATGCTCATTTCGTGCGTCGTTTCTGCTTGAGGTGCGCGCTGCATGTTTCGAGCTGCTTGCGGTTCTTCACGTCACATTACAATTTGTTGCTGCAGCATTCATTCCTTCTCCCTTGTGGCGAAACAATGCACAGTAAACGCTCAACTACTTATGTGAATACACGTTTCACTTTCGTGTTATACCGATTCCTTTGACAGAGGGATCAGCCATATATTCTCATCTATTTCTTATTCTTCTCACTCACGGATATTTTCTTTCCTTTTTCTTTTCTTTTTCTTCTTTTCCTTTTGTTTTTTTTTCTTTTATTGTTTGTTCCTTGGTTTGCATATATATGAGCGTTCCTTTCGAATAAATTTTAGTTGGAAGAATGCGTTGCGTCTACGTCCTCTCGTTTGTCTCTTGTCTAGTGTTTGCGCTAAACCCCATTATGACTGACTTGTTCCAACTCGCACAACAAGCAACGTTGACTAAAGTGAAACGTGTTTTCACAGAAGTAGTTGGTCTTTTATAGTGCATTGATATATGAGAGCTACCACAAGGTCCATTGGTGCTTGGCAGATATAGCACCGTTTGATGTGGACCCACCCACGCTGACGCCTAGCATCTCCGTACCGACGACTAACGCCCATGATCATAATGGAACCTTTGCAGTAGCTGAAGTTGTTAACACATGCCTCGACACCGCATATTGTGAATCCCGAGCAATGGTGGTAGCAACAAGCTCATAATGGACACCGGTACTCGGTATGCACTCCTTCAAAGTGTCGTGAAACCTTAGGAGAAACGCCGCGCGCGTCTTGTGTTCCTTCTAGCCTGGCCTTGATTTCTCACAGGGCGAGTGCAGAACGCGGTGCGAAAGTCAGGCGAGCGTCGGAGAGCTCTATTAATGCGAAAGCCTTTAATATCTCATGCTCACGTCCGTCCGTCCATCTGTCCGTTCGTTTAGAGCCTTGGCACGGTGCCAGGTGGCCGCCGGGGCGCGCAAAGGACGCCGGTCGCGTCGGACTCTACAGCGCTCGCGCTTTGCTTGCGTAGCGTTGCTGTGCCCAGCGTTTCCAATCATGCAAGGATGGAGACGTACGCATCGCGTTCCATTTTGACCGACCCCGTCTCAATGTACACAGGCGTTCGCGGAACCCACTTTGACAATGTGTCCGTCAATTTAAGCGCTGGAACGCGGATGACGTCTGCACGAGAAAATACGAACGCATGCGAGCGGTGACAGATTAGTCTCGCGTGTCGCTGCGATCCGCGGTTAAAAAAATTAAAAAAGAAAACGCGCACACATTCCGTTTGTGTGCCATCCCACTGAGAGTGTAAAAGAAAAAAGACATGGCATAGCCAGTCGAATGACCACAAGCTTTCGCCGAACACACTTTGGAATGTGCGAAGTGTTCATTTTTTTTTATTGCGATAGCAATTATATGAACACTCTCGGCTGGTTTTCGCCGTCACCGTCTGTCGTCGCCATCGCCGTGATGTCCCGGATATGTATTTGTATTTGTATATATCCAAAAGGCAAAAAGAACAAAAAATTAATAGAAAGAAATTCCAAAAGGCCTCACCGGGGATTCGAACCAGCGGCCCCTCGCTCCGCAGCCCGCTGTGCTAGACAACACAGGCACGCGCCATGCTTGTGCCGGCGTTCTAACAGCGAGCTATTTATATGCACCATTTACCGTTCGCGGTAGGCAGACCTCCGAGGAGCTTGACCGTGTTTTCTATCACGCAACGCCCTTATATTTTCTTTGAATTTGAAAAACTTCCTTTGAGACGCGCACAAAAAACTGGCCCACTTATGTACCCACTCTTGACGCTGTTGAAGTAGAATGAAAAAAAAGCCCCCCACCTCCCCGAAGGGGAATCGTGAGGAAATGCGAATGCATTTCGCGCGCGCTTCACTCCATTTATATATGGTGGTTGTGGTTTGAAGAAGGAAAAGGCGCCTAATTTCTGCAGCCCGGTCGGGAGCACGGCGCAGCGCCTTTTTTTTTGCTTTTTCTTGTTTTTTTAATTTTTTTTATTTATTTTTAAAATTTTTTTTTCTATATAGCTCCGCCGAGCTCCGCCGCAGACCGCTTTTAGTTAACGCGCACGCTGCGAATTTTGATTGTTCAACAACGCACAGGAGAAATTTCCCACCGGCACCACCTTGGAGGTCAAGATTCATTGCCATATATACGGGGTGGCCAGTGAACGGTTGTGCAGCGCGAGCAGTCGGTTTTTTCAACCAAGAAACTCGCTAGCAGACGCTGCCTGTGTCGGCGTCGCCAGGCGAGAGAGGGAGAGGGGGGAGCGTAGGAGAGGAGAGAGAGAGGTGGGGTGCGCATGCGCAGTGGGAGTGTGGACGCTGCGGGCAGAGATGCCTAGAGAAGAGAGGGGGGAGCGTAGGAGAGAAGAAGAGAGGTGGGACGCGCATGCGCAGTGGGAGTGTGGACGGCGCGGGCAGGGATGCCTAGAGGAGAGAGGGGGGAGCGTAGCAGGGGAGAGAGGAGGGGAGGCGCATGCGCAGTGAGGGTGTGGTTGCCGCGGGGAGGGATGCCTAGGGGAGAGAGAGGGAGAGAGGAGGTTTTTTATCTTTATTTTTTTTTTGAAAGGGTTTGCGCATGCGCAGTAAGGGCGGTCACGCCGTACACCACCACCACCGGATTAAGCTTCGCCATAAGATGCTTCACATCTAACACCTGCCGGCGCGCACACCTCCTCAACCTATCCTCCTACTCCTCCTCCGCGGACAACGCCAACGCCAACGCCGGATGCCTGACATAGCCCTGACTATGAAATGCATTCGCATTTAAAAAAAAAGAACACCGGGAACACTTTGGATCAGACGCCACCGCGTGGAAGGAGACGCAGAGTGGCAGTTTCACGTGCCGCAGTTTAAAACAAAAAGAAATATCAATCAGCGTTGGCTTCTATCGACGATTTTCCGCAGCGGAGCACGGGCGCTGCCATGTTTGATTACGTGACCGTAACTGGCCTTCCCCGAGCCAGTTGCACCAGCCAACGCATTGGGCCAGCGAAGCGGCCGTGGCCGTAAGCGCCAGGAGCTGGGGTTAGGAGTCAACATGGCAGCACCCATGCAGACGCGACCGCCCGCTTCGATCCGAACTCGCACTCGCTACTCACCCACTGTCTTCACAGCAATAAATAAATGGTGAAATCAGCTATCGCTTCGTGTCATCTCACGCTGGGGACAAAGCATCAGGTATGTTCTGTCTTTATTATCGCTATTAGCTGTGTTTATTTAGCCATGCCTGCTAAGCCTTGTGTCCGAGAATTTGAGACTGAATCTTGAAAACGCTGAAAAATGCCGACGAATACATTGCTCTCGAAGCTTCAGGACGTAAATATAAAGCAAATAAATGGGTAGGTTACGAACTTACGGGCCACACAGCGAAGGATGACGACGTGATAAATTCGAGGCTGAAGGGGAACTGGGGCGCGATTCTCGCGGTGTCCACTTAGTGGACATGTCCACTTCGGCGAAGTGCATTCAGTTACTCGAAAAAGCGGCGAGCCGTGACGTCATGGCGCTCTTGACCACGTCGACGCACCGAACCCGCCAGCACATTCCAAGCGTAAAGAGAGAAAGAAAGTGGACGAAATGTACAGTAACAGGACTCTTAAACAAACTTGACAAGTGTGAACTTGCGTATGAACGTGTTGAGATGTTTGAAGAACGATGCAGGGAATGCGTACCGACCTTCCAGGTGCGTCAGGCGGGCGGCCGCGTTAAACCTAATTCAAGGGCTAACGTGATTAGAATTCATGCACGGCCTCCGAGATGTGCGTCCAAAAGCGGATCTCAGGGGGGCAGCATTCGTTGCGGCGAAACGCATTCCGTCTTTCTCATTTGTGTCGAGAGTTGTGAAAGCTGCGCGGCGTCAAAATGACGTTGAGGAAGAAAGACCGGAAACAGGCGGCGCGCTTCTCGCCGAGCTTAGCCAATCAGTGGAGGCTGAAGTGGACATGTCCACTAAGTGGACACCGCGAGAATAGCTCCCCTGCATCCACAGGTGTCGCCATGTTGACTTTTCCCGGCGCTGCCGTCTGCTCGTTTTTACTCGCGTGCGCGCAGACGCCGAGCAGACAACGCGACGCGGATGGAGACATATTGAGCAGCGCTGCCAAAGGCCATGGCATGGAGATGGCCGCGGTAGGAGACGGCCACGGCGCAGTGGCGGCGACATCTAGTTTTGATTAAACAAACCAGCTGTGGAAAATCGTCTTATGTAGTTCAAACACAAAGACGTAACAACTGTGACAGTTGTTAGTTCACGCTTCTCCTGTGTATGGGCACACTGTGCTTCTAACTCTCCGCAGACGGGAACGCCTCCATAGGCGGCGCACGTCCGTGGGGTGATATACTCGCGGACAACTTTTTCTTGGCAATGAAGGGAAAGCTACGGGGGTGGAGCTTCTGCATATGTAGCCCTACGCGAAGTAGTCCGGTTTGGCGCGCGTCTCGTACCGCTGTGGAAAGTGATGGGTGTGCGCCATCAGCGTTTCATATAGACGCAAACGCCGCTAAGCGTTTGAGGCACACGTAAAAGGAGGGAGTTTCTTGGGCGTCCAAAAACGCACGGTGACAACGTATTAAGTTAAATAAATACAACTGTCTCACTGGTGTGTGTTCCGTCCCTGTCTCAAATAGCTCCGCGTAGGAAATAAAAGAGTAGTTTTTTTATATTTCACGTCGAAAATACGGATGCAATTGTGAAACTACATTCACTGGCGCTAAGATACGCACGATTCGGCTCTGTAGCCTTCGCTTCATTGCCAAGAACAGTTGTCCGCGAGTATAGAAGCTTTCGAACGCCGCGGCCGGCGGCAGCATTCGTGCCAGCTTTTTCGCGTTTTTCCGCAGTCTTGCGAAACGTTTCTTCTTTGGTAGTCGTTCCACGGCTCAGCATTGCAACAACAAGGTTTGTTGTGTTGTGGGCTGTCACAATACCTACAGCAATTCACCTCGAACAAAGTTTACCGGTTGCCGAAGGCTCACTGGGAGAAGGAGAGACGGCAGCGTTGGATACAACTTGTTCGCCGCGACAAGTTAGGCTTTTAAAGACGACAGTCTTTAAACATTGGGACGAATGCAAATAATACCAGGGTCCCAGCGGAAATCGAACCCAAGCAACCTGCGTGGCGATGAAGTATCCTACCACAGAGCCACGCCACTTCCCGGAACTGCTTTCGAAAAAAGACCCTAATATTATGTGGGGTTTAACGTCCCAAAACAACGATATGATAATAAGAGACGCTAGAAAAAGACCCTATGCAGGTGTAATGTTGGTGTAACATCAATTGTGGTGCCTGTGCAGCCTATCGAATTTTATAAACATTACATATGTATTCCTATGAGGCACGTGTCTTCTTGGGTTAACATCAATTGTATGCTTAAAGGGACACTAAAAGCAAATATTAAGTCGACGTTGATTGTAAAATAGCGGTCCAGGAACCTCGTAGTGCTACTTATGTGCCAAGGAAGTGCTTATTTTGCAATAAAATTACTTTTTAGTGGTCCGCACCACGTTAGCGCACTTCTAATCACCGGCCTGTAAGCGGACCTTCAGACGTGACAGTCCCGATGCCCAACGTAGCCCGCCTTTACTGTGCGGCCACCGACCACCGACACTATAGTAGCAGCAGAACGAAAGTTGTGGGAGCCACAGCAGCAATAACGGCCGTTGAAGCTTGCCGCAATGAATGTTTGTGTTGGCCTGGTTCAACTGGGCCCCGCCAGATGGCACCACCTATCCAGCCTAACCAGGCGAAAACGGACTTTCTGAATCGCTCGCGCCATTCTCCATGGTAATGCCAAGCGGTTTTTTTTAACACGAAAGTGTTTTATGCCGGGGTACACCAAAATTTCAGTGACGTATTTCCTTCACGGAAATAACGTAGAAAAAATACGCATGATCAGAAGACAAAGAAAAAAGTTCCGTCACCGGGAGTCGAACCTACGACCTCTCGGTCCGCGACAAGAGATGCCGGGGACGCTAGCCACTGCGCCACGGCCTTTTTTTTCTTTATTGCTGGAGTTGAACATGTGTAACAAACAAATGAAAGAACAAAGTCTATTTACAATACAAACATTGCTTGCCTGAAGAAGGCAACAGAAACATAAAGGCCAAATGGAGAAAAATGAGGACACACTAAAACTCCTTCATTTGTGTAAGGAGCTCTACACTATCTAACCATTCGGGAACATCTTCAAGAAGTTTTTGTTCTTCAACAAAACGAGTATCTGGCCGTGGCGCAGGAAGTTTTTTTCAAACAAATACTTCCTGCGCCACGGCCACGTACTCTGTGCGCTTTAAAAACACGCTTTTTATATCTACCACTGTCTTCTCAAAGTGCTCTTACTAAAGTGAAGTAATGCATCATAACTGTGAAATCCACGATTAGTTTCTTCAGAACGTTGTTTCTACGCGTCCGTTTCATTCGGCGCGTTTCGAATAGGAAAAGTGCGATTTTGTCGACGCATTAACACACTGCCAGGTGGTGACCTTACCCAAGCGTCGGCGTCGCTCGTAGCATCCATCCATACAAAAGGTAGCTCTGCCATGGCTCTGCGACGCGCGAGTGCTTAGCGTGGCCGTAACTCCGCGTTCCCAACTGACACTCGCCCCGCGAAAAATCGCAGCCGGCCAACGGGGAAGACGCGACGCGCGTTGCGTTTCCCTCTGGTCTGGCAGTGGTGTTCAATAACTCTCATGTCGCGAGAAGACGACCTTAGCCCAAATTCGGCGTCCAATCAGTGACACTCTTCTGGCTGTCACATCGCTTTCTTTGATTGCGCTCTCACCGTACAGCTACCACAAGCATATATAACCACAAGAGTTTGTTTAATCATTGCTCATAGACGTTAGTCGTCGGGATACAGATGTACCATCAAGCGTCAACGTAGATGCATCCACGCTAAACGGTGCTATAACTGTCAAACACCAACCGACTTTGTGCAAGCTATTGTATATCAACGTACGGTAAACATTGAACTACTTCTGTAAGGACACGTTTCACTTTCGTGTTATACTGATTCTTATGACGGAGGGATCAACGATGTTTTTTTTTTTTTTTTTTTCCGGGACTCAAACAGAAACGGACAAGCAGCATTTTATTACGTGTTGTAATGCACGGAAGGTTCTTTCTAAATCTCAAGTAGTTTGATTACTAGGGACGAATTGTACTCGGACCTTCGCTCGTCACTAGGATCATTTCAAATTGTCCCACTCATGGCGCATATGGTGTCGTACATTTACCTTAATTTTTCGATTCATAGAGCATTGTTGTTGATAATATTGACGTTTTAGACGTTCCTGCCATTGATGTTTAACTCAGACGTAAATCGTTATTTGCCTCTAGTGCATCCACTGTAGCTGGTCCACGAAGCACTATCCAGAGCTTCCATCCTCGCAAGCACAAGTGCTATATTTCGCGAAGCACAAGAAGCGGCGAAAACCAAGCGCATGCGCAAAACGACAGAGAGGCGGCACATGCTGCGCATCGTCCGTCTGCTACTGAAACGCCCCTTTGCCCGAGCGTGGCCGCGCTGTCGCGGCTCTGCCGAGCAATCGCATGTCAAAAAGCGTGCGAAAAGAATGCGTGAATTCCTACTTATGAATCCCTGCGCTCAAAGATAAGGTTTTTCCCACGACTTTATTTTTGTCTTTATTTTATTGGGAAGGTGGGAATGAAGTTTACCGGGGTTTAGGCAATGCCACCTAGCAAAATATCAGGCCTGCTCACTGCCTCCGTGACGTCACGCGTCATGACCAAGCGAGCGCGCATGCGAGGCTGTGAACCCATTGCCACCGTCTTCCGCGAAAAGATAAAACGTTCGCAGCGAGTTTTACATGTGCACAAGTTTAATTTTGCTTTTTGCGTGGGGATTAGCGCTGGTTTATGTAATGTATTAAGCTTTAAATAAATTTTTTTGGTGATTATTTGTAAGCCATGTATTATTCCACTTAAAAATGAAAGATCGTATGCTATGAAACGTGTGACCGATTTATAAGAGCAATAATTAATGGCCCATCAATGTGACAAAATGAAGTATATTTTATTCAATCTTTATTCTTTATTTACACACACATTACACACTGTCCAGAACATGTACAGAAACTTTTCGTATTCATTTGCTAAACTTCTGCAGTTTTCTCTGACGAGTTCGCGCTTTTATACTGTAGTGCCGGTTCTCGGATCAGTGTACTTGGTAGTCGTCCTTAAGTATTCCGGCTTGAAATGGAGCTCACACACCTTACAGCCATTTAAGCAGGCGATTTATCGCAAGCTTTCTGCTCCACATGCCCCTTATTGACTAAGGTACAAAACAGGGAGATCTTTGTGGCTACAAGCATCCAAATGCGGCTGAATAGCAGAAGTACATATTTCAAGAAAATAAATTAGGCAAAGGTGCTGGCGGTACTGGCGCCTAATTATAATAACGCAAGAAAAATGGTAGGAACAGCGGTAAGAAATACTACATACTACATAACAGATGCACGACGCCACGCACCAGCCCTGCTTCCCTTTTCCCCGCAAAGTAATCGGGGGTGTTACAACAAGCCCGGTAGTGCTATGCGCAACTAGCGAAATGTTTACTGACCCTGAAGGAAAAACGCCTGTTCTGATAATATATTGCCACGCGCATTTATTGCTTCATTTTGATGTGTTCGGGATGCGAGCAGCAGAACGTAAAACACATCTCTGGCTCCGTTTGCGAAATCGATTGAGCGGAACGTCAAGATGCGTCATTTCACCGTGATATTGTAGCCAAGCAGACCGCGTCTCGGCAAACGTGCTCGTCAAAAACGCGAAATATATGCAGTTCCCAGCACTATCTCGGGACGCTACGTTATTGCGGGGCTGAGCGTCAGCGACACTAAGCTAAAAGTGTCTAATATCAAGGCTTGCGCTAACAAGTCGGAAGCATCATTTTACATAAAGAACCGAACATGTTAGAGCTGGTGCTCTGAAACAAATCAAAAGCGGACCTTCGAATCACGCAGAGAACGCATATCGATGTCGACGAACGGCACGCTCTCATTTCGCTTTCTGGTCGTCCTTGGAGAATGAAAACATTTGGACCTCCGGTCAAAGCGTTGACAGTTGGGCATGCAGCACTGCCCCAAAGGGAAAGCTTGCAGGTGTACACTACGCGAACATTCAGTGAACGAAACACATCATATTGTCACGTAGTGTTGTGACCTGTAGAGCAGGAACTCGAAGGCGGTCTTGGGGCAACCACTTTATTTGGGCAGGACTGGGGCCCTAATTCGGCGGCGGTAACATCCGACAGACGCAGCTGCCGCTTCGGCATATGTCACAAGAAAGAACCCTCGCGGCTCGGCGCTGCGCGCTGTTTATACCCGGCAATGTTCAAGCGGGCACCCGTTATCAATACAAGTCAACAGCATGGAACGCGATACCATCAATCGGGCATGATCATACTAGGCGCCTACTTTTACGCATGCAAAGACGGAAGGCACAAATGATAACAGCGCACGTCTGTCGCGTCAAACCAAAAGTCATCACGTGGCATTGCCCCCCTTTCAACAGACATCGTCCCGATGTTTTAACCAAACTAACACATAACTGCAAGAAAAAGAACGTAAAGAGTAACACAAACAATGATAAATACAGAAAGTTGTGAATTAGTGTGTTAGTACTAGCGGGCGTGATAAGGTTTCAAACGGACGACGTGGACCACTTCAGGGCGTGGGCGACGTCGTTGGGATGAGCTCAGGTTATCGGGCACAACGTTGTAATCCAGAGGTCCTAAACGTTGCACAACCTTATATGGTCCGAAGTAGCGGCGCAAAAGTTTTTCACTGAGTCCGCGCTTTCGAATAGGCGTCCACACCCAGACGCGGTCTCCGGGTTGATATTGCTGGTCGCGTCGGCGAAGATTGTAGCGTCGGGCGTTGGCTTTCTGTTGTGATTTAATACGCAGGCGAGCTAACTGTCGAGCCTCTTCTGCCCGCTGTAGGTAGATAGAGACGTCCAAGTTTTCCTCGTCGGTCACGTTCGGAAGCATGGCGTCGAGCGTCGTCGTAGGGTTCCCTTCCGTAGAGTAGTTTGAATGGAGTCATTTGGGTGGTTTCCTGTACTGCGGTGTTGTAGGCGAATGCCACGTATGGTAATAAGGCGTCCCATGACTTGTGCTCGATGTCTACATACATTGATAACATGTCGGCGATAGTTTTGTTCAACCGCTCAGTGAGGCCGTTTGTCTGAGGGTGGTATGCCGTCGTCCTGCGGTGGCTTGTGCGACTATAGTGCAGGATTGCTTGCGTCAAGTCAGCTGTGAACGCCGTGCCTCTGTCAGTTATGAGCACCTCGGGCGCACCGTGCCGCAGGACGATGTTTTCGACAAAAAACTTCGCGACTTCTGTGGCACTGCCCTTTGGTAGGGCTTTTGTTTCGGCGAAACGAGTCAAATAATCTGTTGCCACGACGATCCACTTGTTTCCGTCTGCGGACGTCGGGAATGGTCCCAGCAGGTCCATTCCAATTTGTTGGAAAGGTCTTGACGGTGGCTCAATCGCCCTGAGATGTCCAGCAGGCTTTACCGGGGGCCTCTTGCGTCTTTGGCAGTCTCAACAGGTTTTGACGTATAACGCCGTGCCGGATGTCAGCTTGGGCCAGTAGTATTTTTTCTGAATTCTTGCCAGTGTGCGGCTAAATCCCAGATGACCTGACGCTGGTTCGTCATGACAAGCGTGCAGTATCCTATTTGGGGAAAAGTTCTTTTTCACGAGCACGTTGTTGTGTAGGCAAAATGATGATAGGCCGCGGCTGTACGCTTTCGGAACGGATGCTGTCTTGCCTTCCAGGTACTGAATGAGGTCATGAATGTCGGGGTCGCATCGCTGTTGTTCGGCAAAACGATCGTCACTGATTGCTCCGAGAAAGGCGTCGTCGTCTGCGTCCTGTGGGACAACGTCGATGGGAGCGCGTGAGAGACAATCGGCGTCGGAGTGCTTGCGTCCAGATTTGTAAATTACCTTCACATCGTATTCTTGAAGCTGCAAGCTCCAACGTGCTAGGCGACCTGATGGTTCTTTCAGGTTTGCAAGCCAGCAGAGCGCGTGGTGATCGGTGACCACCTTGAAAGGACGTCCGTATAGGTAAGGGCGGAATTTGGCGGTTGCCCAGACAATCGCAAGACACTCCTTTTCTGTCGTCGAATAATTGGATTCAGCTTTGGTGAGCGACCGGCTAGCGTAAGCAATAACATTTTCAAGAGAGCCTTTTCTTTGGACGAGTATCGCACCGAGGCCAACGCTGCTTGCATCGGTGTGGATCTCTGTTTCAGCGCTTTCGTCGAAATGCGCGAGTACCGGCGGCGACTGAAGTCGGCGTTGAAGTTCGGCGAATGCGTCAACTTGTGCAGTTCCCCACGTAAATTCAACGTCTGATTTCGTTAGACGTGTCAGCGGCTCAGCGATTTTGGAGAAATTTGGGACGAATCGTCTGTAATAGGCGCATAGTCCCAAAAACCTGCGGACTGCTTTCTTGTCTTTAGGCCGCGGAAATTCGGCGATGGCTGAAGTTTTCTGTGGATCAGGGCTCACACCATCCTTGCTGACGACGTGGCCGAGGAACAGCAATTTTTCGTAAGCAAACCGACACTTCTCTGGCTTCAGTGTCAATCCAGAAGATTCGATAGCCGTGAGCACGGTATTCAGCCTGCTTAAGTGTTCCTCAAAGTTTGCTGCGAAGACAACAACGTCGTCCAAGTAGACGAGGCACGTTTGCCATTTCAGACCCACCGAGACAGTGTCCATAACTCTCTGGAATGTGGCTGGCGCTGTGCAAAGTCCGAACGGCATTACTTTGAATTCATAGAGGCCATCCGGAGTAATGAAGGCCGTCTTTTCTCTGTCCCTTTCGTCGATTTCGACTTGCCAATAGCCACTCTTTAGGTCCATCGACGTGCAGTATTTGGCGTGGCAGAGGCGGTCGAGGGTGTCGTCTATACGAGGTAGCGGATAGACATCCTTCTTTGTAACGTCGTTCAACCGACGGTAATCGACGCAGAATCTCAGCGTTCCGTCCTTCTTTTTTGACTAACACAACAGGCGATGCCCAGGGGCTTTGCGACGGCTGAATGACGTCATCACGCAACATATCGTTGACTTGCTGCTTGATAACCTCGCGCTCTCGTGACGACACTCGATAAGGGCTTCGGCGAACAGGCTGCACGTTTTCATGTGTTAAAATGCGGTGCTTAGCGATTGTAGCTTTCCCGATTTTCGATGTTGTCGAAAAGCAGCTCCGGTATCGTCGAAGAAGGTCCTTCAGCTGTTCTTGCCTGTGCCTTGGCAGCGCCGGGTTTATGTTGAAAATAGGCTCCGCAACCGGGGCTTCCGCCACGCGTTCCGCCGACGAGTCTGTCAAGATGCACGATGCACTGATTTCAGCGAAATTTTCCCGGAATGCGACGGTTGTGCCTTTGCTAAGGTGCCTTTTCTCTGCGGTGAAGTTCGTAATCAGCACTTTTGAGTGTCCGTTTTTGAAGCTAGCGATGCCTCTCGCGACACAAATGCCACGGTTCAATAGCAAGTCTGCGTGTCCTTCGACTATGCAATCCACCTCTTCTGCCACGTCGCTACTGACGGAGACGAGCGTGCTTGAGTAGGGCATGAGGCTAACATGTTCTTCGACTACGCACAAGGGTGAACGATACTCAGTATGTTGGTCCTGGTTTATCGTTTGATCTGTGGACAGCGTAATGGACTGCGATTTTAGGTCGATAACAGTGTCGCGTTCATTCAGGAAATCAAGACCGAGTATCACATCTCGGGAACAATGCTCGAGTATCACAAACGTAGTTGGATACGTGTCGTCGCGGATGGTGATTCTTGCGGTGCACCTTCCCTTCGGCGTGACAAGGTGTCCGCCCGCCGTGCGCATCTGTGCGCCGTCCCACTCAGTCCTTACCTTCTTGAGCTCAGCAGCTAAGCGCCCGTTGATCACGGAGTAATCGGCGCCTGTGTCCACGAGAGCACTAACGTTGCGGCCATCAATAAGTACGTCGAGGTCTGTTGTTTTCGGTCTTGCGTTGCAGTTGCGGCGAGGTGTTGGGTCGCGGCTGCGTCGCGTCGTGCAGCTTCCCATTCGTCCCATTGCAACGCACTCGTCTAGCGTCGTTTCCTTCGAGACTTGTATTTCGCTGGGGGGCCCCGTCGTCGCTTATTCGTCGTGCTTGGCCTTGCAACCTCGTCGTCTGCGGCGGAGGTTCTTCGATAGTTTGGTGCACAGCAACCAGACCTCCAGCGGCCGCCGTCTTTAGTTTCCCGGACTTGGGGACCGGCGACGCGCACCCGAAAACTGTGAACGACGTTCTGGTGACTGGTGGCGGGCAGGCGATGGTGAGCGGGACGAATATCTGGGTCTCCACTCGGTGGTGGCGAGGTACTCTGCAATGTCCCTTGGACGTTCGCCTCGTTGTGGGCGGGGCGCAATGGCGGGGAACCCACGCAGACCCATTTCTCTGTACTGACAACGACGGTAGACGTGTCCCGCTTCACCGCAGTGGTAACAGAGTGGGCGGCGGTCGGGTGCCCGCCATATATCAGTCTTCCTGAGCGCGCTGCGTGCAGGAAGCGGTGGGCGGCTGTCCACATGGGTCGACGGAAGACGACGTTGCGGCATCATGGCGTCGTGGCGCCAGGCCTGTGGGCGTAGTCCATTGTGTGCGGCTGCGGCGTATGTCATCACTTCCGGTTCCTTTGTGGGTTGACACGATCCATGGGTCCCTAGCACGTGCTGAACTTCCTCTCTGATTACGGAGGCGAGGGACGAGACTTGCGGCTGCGACGTCGGAAACATCATGCGCATTTCTTCGCGGATAACAGATCTAATCATGTCTCTGAGGTTGTCTTCGTGCGGGAAGTTGGTTGGGGCGGCTGCGGTGGTCATTGAGGTCGTCGAAAAGCGGTCGTAGTGCCTCGCACGCAATTGCAGCGATTTTTCTATATTGCCGGCTTCCTTCAGGAAGTCTTCCACTGTAGAGGGGGTGTTCCGTAGAAGCCCAGCAAAAAGGTTCTCTTTGACACCTCTCATCAAGAAGCGCACCTTCTTGTCTTCAGGCATCGCCGGGTCAGCTTTTCGAAACAAGCGGTGCATTTCTTCTACGTACATCAGCACAGATTCTCCAGGCTGTTGCATTCGCGTTTGAAGCAGCAGCTCTGCGCGCTCCTTGCCATTTTCACTGGGGAATGACCTTAGTAAATGCTGCTTAAACAAATGCCACGTAGACAGCGATGCTTCACGGTTTTCGAACCATACCTTGGCGGACTCTTCCAAGGAAAAGAAAACGTGCCTGAGCTTGCCATCATCGTCCCAGTCGTTGAGAGCGGCTACCCTTTCAAACTTTTCCAGCCATTCCTCGGCGTCTTCCCATGGTGAGCCATGAAATTTGGGCGGCTCTCGTGGCTGCTGGAGCACAATTGGTGTCGTGGTGGCGTCGGGCGTGCTAGTTGCTGCCGTCTTCGTCGTCATCTTGATTGGGAGCGCGCCGAACTCCGGAGGTAAGTTCAGCAAGCGGCGGCTTGCTCGCTGCGCAATGGCACCGTCGGCTGGAAGCGTGCGATGGGGACTGCTGCTTCTGCTTCTCGGAGGCGTCCTATTGGCATGGGACAATATCACCACGCAGCACTTCACAGACGCAGAAAAACACGATCATCTTCATGCAGCCGCCAAAAGAAACTGCAGCACACCACGACAGGCTTCGTCAGGCTTAGCAATCCTGCTCTCTCGAACGACGGGAGCACGCATGCGCACGTCTACTCGGCAGCAGACAAGGGGCAAAACTGAGTGACGTCAGAGGCCATGCCCGGAGGTGAGCAGGCCTGAATTATTTTTCTGGGTGGCATTGGTTGAGGCCTCGGCTAGTTGCTTCATGGTTGCAACAGGTGAAGAAATAGCGTAAAATATTAGATGCGAAGCAGCTTATGGCGGAGCTGAATCCGGTGGTAGTGGTGTGCGGCGTGACCACCCTTACTGCGCATGCGCCTACTCTCCCTCCGACTCTCCACCTTTACGCAGGTGTTCGGTCGGCCTTCTCTCCTCCTCCCCCGCGCTGCAGCTGCTGCAGCCGCGCACTGTCCGCCTTTACGCAGGCGTTCGGTCGCCTTCTCTCCTCTCCTCCCCCCGCGCTGCAGCCTGTACACCCACTCCCTCCTCTCCCTCCCCCATTTCATATAAGCGCGTGCGCTCGGTCGAGGATGTCTCGCTTGAATCGTGCGGTCGCTCCGTCGGTTGCCCGGTCGTGCTGTTGTCTCGAAAGCTTCGCTATCCCTCGCCGCAGACTCGCGTTGTCTCTCTGTAGCGGAAGCGGTAGCTCGACGCCGACGCTTGGCTTCGACGGCCGAGTGAACGTAAATGGAAACTTGGTATGCACCCCCAATGCTGTTTCGCATTCCCTCATGGTTCCCTTTAGTGGGAGATGGACGGATGGATGGATGAACAACTTTATTCTTGTCCGGCAAGACGCAGGTGTAATTTTTTTATTTGACTGTACACAAGAGGAAAACAGGATGACAACAGCACTGTTTATTATGTTATATAGCGCTGTTGTTGTCCGTTCTTCGTGTGGTGTGTTGTCAATTTTTTGTGCCCGCTCTTTCCCTCAAGAATATGGGCAATGTAGCAAGTTAACGGAGATTTGAAGCGCTACAAGGCCTTCAGTGCGAATGTCTTTCGTTTGGTTTGTTTGCTTTCTGGTCTCGTGAAGCGTAAATAAATATTGTACTCTCCATTTTGCATATCATGTTAGAAATAGAAATGCGTTACTCAAAATTTTTGCACGGCTCTCCACCCGAATTCCTAGCGCTCGACAGTGCTGCCGCGCCACTGCACGACTGTTGGCGGACGATTGCACAGGAAAGCCATGACAGCACGGCCGCACGCGAGCTATGGAAGGGGCGTTTCAGTAGCAGACGACGCGGGGCATGTACCGCCTCTGCATCGGTTTGCGCATGCGTCTGGTTTTCGCCGCTTGCGCTGCATGGCGCTGCGCGGAGCGTGAGCCACGCACTCGCGTGTTTCCCTCTAACAGTGGACCGACCTGTACATATCGTTAACGTGATTTCGTAACGTTTCGCTCAATAAGAAAATTACAGCCCAGTCACCATGCCTCCGCATGCTTCGCATAACATGGATTCCCATGGCAATTTGTGGTATATATGGCAACGACCGCGCAGACGAGGCCGCTCGATCAGCACATGATGCTACCCAATCCACATCCATAGCCATACCGTTTACAAGAACCGATGCAGCCACAAGGCTTCGTTCGCTGGCACGTGACCTCACACTGGCACAGTGGAACTCTACGGAGTTTACAAATGCTCGGCTACATCACTTGGATCCCGATCTCAAGCTTCGTCTTCCGTCGGGAATATCTCGAGCTGAAGAGACTCTTCTGTGCCGCCTGTGGCTTGGCGTGGCCTTCACAAATGCATACTCCTTTCTTATTGGTATGGCCAGCACCTCTACGTGCAATAACTGCAGCTGTGAAGAAACGATCGCCCATATTCTGTGTGAGTGCACCCGTTTCAATGCGCCAAGACGAGAACTTACGAAGCACTAGATAGACTGGATGATCGCCCTTTGTCGGAAGAAAGAATTCTGGGTCCCTGGTCAAGTCCATCCTCAGCCCAGAAAGCTTTGAAAGCATTGTTACGTTTTTTGCGTGCAACTGGTCTGAGCGACAGACTGTGACTCTTTCTTCCTTTATTTTTCATTCTCTTCCTGTCTTTTTTCTTTCTTTCTTTTTTTTCTAGTAACATCTCTTTTTCTATCATCTTTTACTCCCCTTACCCCCTTCCCCCAGCACGGGGTAGCCAGCCGGTCCAAGAAGGCTGGCTAACCTCCCTGTCCTTCCGCTTGTTTCCCTTCCTCCTCCTCCTCCTCCCATGGTACTTGGGATCTACAAAATTTTTAACTTAAGTGTCTTCTTGCTTGGACAGCTTGTGTTTGACACCACGCTGTTTGCACATAGGTGCTCATAAAAATCAGGTGATGCTGCAGTTACCCAACCAAGTGACATGGGAATTATCCACCCTAGCCTGTACCAATCACGCAATGGCATTTTGAGACTTGTATAGGTTAGTGAATAAATAATACATTCACACTGAATAATAAAGCACATAAATTACGACCATTTTTCCATGTGAGAAGTGAGAGGGTCGAGCAAGCAATACCAAGTTCCTATATGTGTGGACATCAACAATAACCACGGTGGTTTGTGCATCGTAAAGTTCCTATGCATTTAAGTATTTTCAAGGAGTTTTCCTTTTTTTGTGTGTGAAAATGCAAAAAGACATTACTTATCATTTCACGGCAAGCACTCCGCGTCGAAGAAGGAATTCGTGATATTCTGTGTGGAATGCCGCTCTCTAAGTCCATTCGGTCGTTCACTGGTTCTATGCTGTGCGTTGAATTAATGAAGCCCGCCTGAAAGGCAAGAAATTCCAGGCATCATTCTATTGTGCAAACAAAAAAAAGGGAAAAAGTAGAATTTTTGGAGGGGTTCTTTTGTTTGTTCGACCCAACCAAATGAATGCCACAGATAAGAAAGCCAACAGAAACGAGTCACCTTTCCCGTTGGAGGGATGCGAACCCATGTGAGGTTCTGGATGCACCGACAAAAAAAGTAGCTTTTTGCCCACCTTAATTCAATTCAATTTACGTTACACTTACTAGAGTGCGGCTAAGACAATTAATATGTCCTGTGCTTTCCTTGGCCCAGCGGTCTGTCTGCTGGATTCATTGGATTGGGTGTGTAAATGTGAAGGTGTCTTGTTGGTTACTCACAATATGATAGCGTCCTCCTTTTCGTGGCTTCACCAGTAAGGAGGCTTTATAGGGAGCGTTTTCATAAAGATGGCGTTCATAGTGGGCTCCACTGACCTGAAAGAAAAGTTTTACGGAAGTAATGACGCTGTTGTGTATTCTTTACTCTTTTAAGTCAAAAAGCAAGTGACACCTTCGTCGAGCAAGGAACGCGAAGGAAACAGTGAGCGAGGGCTTAACAACAGTGTTCTTTCCCCGTCAGGAGGGGGAGAGTGAAGTTGAGGTCAAGACGCCATTGCTGCAACCCTTGCTGAGAGCACAGCTCTGGTGTATAGTTGGAATGAGAATGGGGACAAAAAATTCAGTTTCGCCACTAGGGCGAAGCAATGAATGCGATAGCAAGAAATTAGAATGTCACACGAAGAACAACAAGCAGCTCGATAATTGCAGCGCGCCGGTGCAGCACAAAGAAGGACGCGCGAAAAGAACGCATAGGTATACACAGGACAAGCGTGAACTAACAACTGTCGCAGAGAGAGAGAAACAACTTTATTAGAGGTCAAACTAAGACCTATAGATATTCCTCCGCCAGGAGGACCATGGCCAGCTGGTCGGCGAAGGCCGCCGACGCCAACCACACCCGCCAGTGGGGAGGTGGGGGGTTAGGATAGTGAGGGGACTGTAGGGTGGGTAGCGGGGCATGAGAAGAGGACGTGTTCTACGTTTGCGTACGTACATGGGCAATTAGGACACGAAGGATCGGAGCGGTAGCGATAAAGGAATAGGCGTGCTGGAGTGACCAGAGTATTGAGTTGAATGGCTCTTAGTGTGTGTGTTTGGGCAGTGGAGAGGGAAGGGTGTGGTGGCGGTAGAGTCTGCAATGAATGCCGGAGGTTTTTGTAGTGCTGCTTCAGAGTTTTCTTGTAGAACAGTGCCTCGTCCGCTATGGGCGGGTACGGCCAAGGGACCACCGGCGCCCGGCTATTAATCTCGCGGGCAAGCTCATGAGCGAGCTGATTACCGGTAATCCCCGCGTGACCTGGCACCCACACCACAGTGACCAAAGCAGGGGAGAGAAGGGAAAGAGCGTCGGAAAGGTCATTATGAAGATCCTCGGAGAGTCGGTTGTCTCGAAGAGCACGGATTGCCGCCATGGAATCCGAACAAATGCGGTACCGAGGAGAGGCAGGAAGAAGGCATAATTCTTGTGTCGCATGAACGATAGCTTGTTAGGTCTTTGTATTTCAGGAACGCGCTGCAAGTGTGCCACAATGCAGAAGCCGACGCTGTTTGATATTTTGTTTTCTTTTAAACTGCGGCACATGTAATCTCCTGCCACGCGGTGGCGTCTGGCGCTAAGTGTGCCCGGTGTTCTTTTTATTGCGCAGTTATATGGACACTCTCGGCTGATTTTTGCCGTCGCCTTCATGTCCCGGATATGTATATGTATTTATATATGTATAAAAAGGCATAGAGAAAAATAAATCCGCAGAAAAGAATTCCAAAGCACCTCATCGGGGATTCGAACCAGCGACCCCTCGTTCCGCATCCTGCTGCGCTAGCCAACATAGCCACACGCCATGCTTGTGCCAGCGATATAACGGTGAGCTATTCATATGCACCATTTGCCCCTCGCGGTACGCAGACCTCGGAACAGCTTGAGCGTGTTTTCTAGCACGCAACACTTTTACAGTTTCTTTCAAATTGAAAACTGCCCTTGAGACGCGCACCAAAAAGTGGCTCCCTTCTGTACCACTCATGATGTAGAAGGAAAAAAATTTGGCGGATCCCAAGTACCATGGGAATCGACGTTATGCGAAGCATGTGGAGGCAAGGTGACTGGGTTGTGATTTTTTTTATTGAGCGAAACGTTACGAAATGACGTTAAAGATATGTACAAATTTTGTACGCCCAGACAGTAGGCGCATGTGCAGTAAGCGTGGTCACGCCGCACACCACCACCACCGGATTGAACTCCGCCATAAGCTGCTTCGCATATAATAGCGAGTTTTAGTATAGCGGGAAACAGCAAACGCAAGGATTTAGCGTTAGCGTTGCGTGCTCCACATTGAGCATGCGTTGGACGTAAACGTAGCCCGAGCTCTTACGTACGTACGCTATTTCTGGAATATAGTGTTCAACGCTAACGCACGCAAGAGATTACGTACGTAGGGAAAGATGGCGGTGCCTGTTGAAGCAAGAGCCGTCGAATCTTCGAAGCACTTCGAATCTGTCTAGTCCTCGGCCTGCATTATTAAGCTCATTCACTCCTAAATAATACTCGTATTTGATTTAGATTTGAGTAATGAGGCTTCGCCAGCCGTTTACTGCCGATAAAATAGCTCTGTTTTCGAGATACGTTGTCGATTAGCGGTGTAGTAGATCTAACAAAATTTGTTTACGAGGTTCGCTTATGTTTTTGGTAGCCGCGCAGAGATGGCGACGCTGTATTCATTCACCTGTTTCCAAGATAAGGAAAAGACGGCCACATGTCATTCCGAGACAGGTTACAGGGTCTTGAAGAATACTCCATTGCGGTATATATCGAAAGAAAGTGATGAATTTCGGGCCGCCAGGCACGACACTGAACCAAATGGAGCACGGAGACGCAGCAGTGGTGACATTGGATCCTGAAGCTCGAGTTAGTGGTGCACTTGTGGATTCTACAGTGCATTTAGTGTTTTTATCTAGATGGCGTCGTATGCGCTTGCGTTAGCGTTAGCGGGAATGCCTCCCGCTGTACTAAAAGACCACCGTCTGCCCCGCAGCGCGTACCGTTTTGGCGTTAGCATTGAGACTCACGCTAACGCTAAAATAAGCGTTTCCCGCTGTACTAAAACTCTCTAATATTTTACGCTATTTCTTCACCTGTTGCAAACATGAAGCAACTAGCCGAGGCCTGAACCCGAGCAAACTTTATCCTTGAGCGCAGGGATTCATAAGTAGGAATTCACGCATTCTTTTCGCACACTTTTTGACATGCGATTGCTCGGCAGGGCCGCGACAGCGCGGCCACGCTCGGGCAAAGGGGCGTTTCAGTAGCAGACGGACGATGCGCAGCATGTGCCGCCTCTGTGTCGTTTTGCGCATGCGCTTGGTTTTCGCCGCTTGTTGTGCATGGCGCTTCACGGAGCGCGAGCCTAGGGAGCCTACATGACCGGCCGTTTTAGGGTGATGTCAGCCTTTGACCCACTACATGCCGCCAACGCACCACCGCCCGCCAAAAACACAATGTTGCCAGACAGCGGCGCCGCGCTATCGTGCCATCTTGGTGCCCGCTCTGCGTCTACGCCCGGCTCCGTTTAATCATCGACAATACGGCGCCCAACGTAGCGATAGCGTGCTAAACGCTGCCGGTGAATCCTGAGAATGCCTGATTGCTGCGTACCGCTGTGCACTAACCACAAAAGAAAGGGCTTGCGAATGTTCCGCTTCCAGCGAGCCCGGGCCGACGGCTACTCTGGCTCGCTCAAATAAATCGAGACGGCTGGGAGCCCACCAGTGCGTCTCGTATTTGCTCTGTGAGTACTGCGCATTTCGTTCACTGTTTTTTGCTGCGGGACATGTTATATGTGTTTCACGGTGTTCGCGAATGCATAGATAACCGAAGTTGTCGTTCCTGCGTTCACGCATTGCGAGTAGGCAGCCTACATACGGGACGCGTCCGCGCGTCCACACGGAGACGCGCTCGCTGGTCGTGAGCTGTTGCCTCCCTTGCGTGAGCTCGCGTCAGCGTCGCTCAGCGTTACATCGCAAGCGCTCAGGGGACCGGCGGTTGGGACCAAAATGGCGGCGCACAGAAAACTATGCTAGATTTGGTGGAAGCTGCCAACAGCGTGCCCCATTACCCGCTGGTTTTGGCTCAGTTTCTTGACGGCACTTTTTCAAGATGTCTCCACCCTAAAACGGCCGGTCATCTAGGCTCTCTACGCGAGCCACGCGCTCGCGTGTTCTCTGTAACAGTGGACCGACCTGTACAAATGTTGTACGCAGAGACATATGTTGAACAGTCGCATATCTTTCATATAACCAGTTGTTTGCAGTTGCGTAACGATGCCAACAGAAACATGGGTATTACCAACACCAGAAGCGGTAAGCTGATATGTAGCACTTGTGCTTGCGAGGATGCATGGTAGCCCTGGATGGTGCTTCGTGGACATACTACAGTGCATGGTGCTTAAGTATACAATAGACGTGAACCCGATACGACCCCTGCCTCATAGGAGTACATATGTTTATAAAATTATATAGCCAGCACCGCAACCACAATTGACGTTTCACCAACATTACGCCTGCATAGGGTAGGGTCTTTTTGTATAAGAAGTTCAGAGACCTGACATGGCTCTGTGATAGAATAGTTGACTGCCACACAGATTGCTTGGGTTCGATTCCTGCTGGGACCCTGATATTTATTATTTGCATTCGTTGAGTCAACGCTGCCGACGTCAGTTTTTTCTTAATGCTCTCGCATTTAAAGTACTAATGTCTGTCCTCGGCGTTGATGTGGGTAGATATAAATTGTCAAACACCTGTGGCGCATACCCACATACCGCGGCCCAATGGTATACGGGTATGTGCCACACGTGTCTTCGGGAAAGGGTTTGACGACGTACGCGACAGGATTTTCACGTTATTCGTGTCATGACCAGCCAGACATATTCGTCAATACCTCTTACCCTCCCATACAAATTTTGGTCTACCCCATGTTAAGGAGGCGATCACAAGAGCACCCAGACGTAGGCGGATAGATAGATAGATAGATAGATAGATAGATAGATAGATAGATAGATAGATAGATAGATAGATAGATAGATAGATAGATAGATAGATAGATAGATAGATAGATAGATAGATAGATAGATAGATAGATAGATAGATACGTCGATAGAAACGAAAAAGTGCTTAGAGTACGCAAAGAAATGCTTCGCATTTAAAAAGAAGAACACCGGGCACACTTGGAGTTAGACGCCACCGCGTGGCAGGAGACGCAGAGGAGTCATTCCACGTGCCGCAGTTTAAAACGAAGTATCAAACAGCGTCGAAAAGTATAACAGTAGTTGAGTTGAGTTGAATAAACTTTATTTGCCCAACGGTTGTGCCCGGGGCTAGGGTATCATATAATCAATTCTTGGCCAATCCCCCTGAGTGGGTATGAGCCATGTCGGAGGCAACAACAACAACAACAACCACAACAGCGTGAGCTTCTGCACTGCGGACACTCGCAGTTCGTTGCTCAAATTCAAACACGTAAGAACTGTGGCAGTTGTTAGTTCACGCTTGTCCTGTGTATACCTATGCGCCCTTTTCGAGCGTCCTTCTTTTTTACTGCGGTGGCACGCTGCAAGTATTGATCTGCTTGTCCTTCTTCGTGTGACATTCTAATTTCTTGCTATCGCATGCATTGCTTCGCCCTAGTGGCGAAACTGTCACTTTTTTTTCTTCTACATTATGAGTGGGTACCGAAGGGGGGCCACTTTTTCGTGTGCGTCTCAAGGGCAGTTTTCAATTTGAAAGAAAATGTAGGATTATTATTATTATTATTATTTGATTTGCATACACAGATACATAAGGACACAGAGAAAAGAGGGAGAGAGCAAGCTGGCAACTGCCACCTCGAGGGGCATAACGCCTGCTTACTCTTTCAGGATGTCGCGTAATAAAGAGCTCCACGTTCTTCTGGGTGAGGTAGGTAACGTGAGAGTCGACTTGACTGACATCGGGAACGGAGGCCTGCAGTTCATCGGTCAGGAGCGTGATTGTTCGCGTGACGCTGGCCCTGACGACGCCTCGGTTCTTGCGCAGCCGCTACCAACGATACCATTGAAGCTAGAAGTCTTGGAAGGGCGATGACCGGGGGGTTTCGGCACCAGAAAGAATGTCGCGTAATAAAGACCCGAGCCCTAGGCCAATAATAATAATAATATCTGAGGTTTAACGTCCCAAAACCACGATGTCATTATGAGAGACGCCGTAGTGGAGGGCTCCAGAAATTTCGACCATCTGGTGTTCTTTAACGTGCACTGACATCGCACAGTACACGGGCCTCTAGCATTTCGCCTCCATCGAAATACGACCGCCACGGCCGGGATCGAACCCGCGACCTTCGGGTCAGCAGCCGAGCACCCAAACAAAAATTGACGAAGTCTTCGACAAGAAGTAAACACGAAAAAAAAAGTCTATAAAAGGGGGGCCAGGTTCGTTTGGTCCATAAAATCAGTAGAGCTCGATGGGCCTGGTCGCGTCGAGAAACACAACCTCTCGGAAAGAGGTAATCATCTGTGGTCGCGCACTTAAATCCCAGGAATTTATATTCCTTAATCAGCAAAGCCCGCTGCGTAGGAAATGCGGGACAGTGCGCTATAAGATGCTCGTGTCTCGCAGGATTCACAAGCTCCGCACAACGGACTATCAACACGCCCTTGACGGTATAAGCGTTCGCGCACCAACACAAAGCCGACTTTGTGTTGGTGCGCGAAGAAAACACGCTCAAGCTCCTCCGAGATCTGCGCACCGCGACCGGTAAATGGTGCATATTATAGCTCGCCGTGATATCGCCTGCACAAGCATGACGCGTGGCTGTGTTGGCTAGCGCAGCGGGCTGCGGAGCGAGGGATCGCTGTTTCGAATCCCCGGTAAGGTGCTCTGGAATTTTTTTCTGTCAATTTATTTTTCTTTGTGTCTTTTTTATATATATAAATACTGTAGCGATGAAGAGCGGCACTGGGCACGGGCACGCGATGGGCTATGAGGAGAAAAACAACGGGAGAGAAAAAATATTCGTTTCTTGGCCAATCCCCCAGAGTGGGTGTGCGCCATACATACAGGCAATCATCATCATCATCATAAGAACAGCCGGCCCGCAGCAAGGGCGTTGTCTCTTGTTTCTCTCCCTTACAATGGCGCAGTCGTCGAAAACGAAGCCGTAAGGCAGACGCCACCTGTGCTCGTGCGTCGTTGGCGTTCAGGACCGGCCCTCCCAGGAAAGCCGTCCACGCTTCCTCGGCCATGGAATCCGCCTACCTGCCACGGCACCAAGCACAGTTCGGGGACGGCGTCTATGCCTCCTCGTCACCTCATAACCTCCCGGCTCTGCGAACGCCGACCGGGGACGGCGTCAAGGCCTCCTCGGCCGCTCAACTTTCATTCATCGGCGCCGCGATACCAGTTCACGCTACGGAACCACACGGGCTCCCCTCGTCTGGGAACGTGGTTAACGCTCTCATCGGCGTGGATCCCGTGAAGTGGACTCTATCATCCCATGGGCCCCCAACGGGCGCCGTCCACGCGTCCTTGGCTATGAGTTGTGCCGCCGTGAGTACCGGAGCGCCGCATGCCCCGCAGATACCGGCTGCCCTGGCTTTGCATGCGACTCACACGAGAGAACCGTGCAGGTTTTGCGTGCCATTACGCAACTCTCGCAAGAGCTCCACCACTATCCGTCGTTTCGTTGCCGGTTCCGACCGGCATCCTTACCATATCCGGCACATTCAGAAGTACCTGTGTTCTGTGGCTTCCAGGATGACGCCGACGTATGGGTAGCGACCGTAATTGCGCTCGGCTTGCGCCATGCCTTGCCCGAAAATCAAAAGCCATTGACCTCTTGCGCGGCGCTGCAAAGGCATGACACAAGTACGAAGGTGTCAAGCAACGTTCCTGGATGGAATGGAGTGGCCGGCTCAAAACTGTTTTCGGCCGGATTTGCCACGACACCTGCGTTTCCAACAAGACACATACCGAGGACGGAGTTCAGGGGAACCACCTCGAGGCTGCAACTGCACAGTGCAGCTCTTCGACCGGCAGCTTGGCAGCCTGCCCGCGACCGAACACCGGACCCGGTACGTTCTCTTCGCCATTCCAGAAGGAGGACCTCTCGCCGAGTTTCGGTGACCAGAGCGATGTTACAACACCAGATACACGACATCAAGCTATACACCGAGAAACGAGGTCGCCTCTAACGGTACAGGTTCGCGTCGCCAGCGTGGACGAGCTTACGGCTCTTGTGCACACCGGCGCTCAACGCACGGCGCTACATTGACACCATGCCCTAGCCAGTCTCCTACCTTGGCCCGAGGCACCCCTGCGTGTCCTCGGTGGTTGTGCATTGCCTGTCGGTAAGCTCGACGTGCATCTTCCCTTCTCTATTCTTTTCCTCCCTCTTCCCCCTTCCCCCGTGTAGGGTAGCAAACCGGGTGCAACCTGGTTAACCTCCCTGCCTTTCCTTCGCTTTTCTCTCTCTCTCCAAACCGAAGCCGGAAGCATGTTCCTTGCCGGCATTCCCGTATTCGAGGACCTACTCGCTGATATGATACTAGGAGCTATCTCCTCTCTGGTTAAGTTCATCTCATCGTTGATCACGATGCAGTCCACCTCAGGTGCTCGACTCCGAGTACCACGTCGGCCCAGCGATCCCAAGCCGACAGACCGCAACCTGAAGTACCTACTGATACCACAAACACCTACTGTGACCAGTTGGACACACATCTGCTGGCTTCCAGGCAGTCAGTGGCCGAGGGTGCGAACCTTTCATTCAAAGCAGCCAACACGGACACCATCGATGCGCCTCAGGTAGACGGAGCCAGCTTCAGTTGTTCCGGCAGCCATGCGTGCCAGTCTGCGGACGACGTCAAGTGCTCTATACGGATATCCGGTATACCACCGGAGCACCGCGCGGATCAACACAAAGCTGCTCTCGTCGTCTTCGGAACCACCATTGACCAGTCGGATGGCGACCAGGTCAACCAAAGCATCAAGATGCCTTCGGAAAACTTCAACGATTTCGGCGTGAGGCACAGCTATGGTGGTGTGCACGCGTACGGACGCGATACGGAGCCACCGGAGACCACCTTCTGTCCTAGTTATCGAAGAACTAATAATTGCGGTGACAGCAACGCAAACGCAGCTACGTCGAATCACGACCACGCTCCGCAGCTTGTTCGAACTTGCATGCATTCTTTGCTGTGCAAGTATTGTTTGTCTGCCCCGCACGCAAACGGGGATGAAACCCAGCGACCCCAACTGTGGCAACAGAATTCTCTGCTAAGCGTGTGTGACGACCACTACGGCACAGCCAATTCCGCCCTCCAGAGATACATTTGCAAGAACATACAGACAGGCAGCAGCATTGGAAAGACCGACCACCTAGACACAGCCAGTGGGGACCACCAGAGACATTATTGCTACAGATGACGGTGAAGTGCCCAGGACGGCTACGGACACTCCTGATAGGATTCCATACTTGCAGCGTGGCCGAGTGTAGCGATGAAGAGCGGCACTGGGCACGGGCACGCGATCGGTTTAGGCAATGAGAAAGACGAAGGTAGAGAATAAGAACAGCCGGCCCGCAGCAAGGGCGTTGTCTCTTGCTTCTCTCCCTTACAATACATATACATATCCGGGACATGAAGGCGACAGCAAAAATCTACCGAGAGTGTCCATATAATTGCTATCGCAATAATATCGGAAGCGTAGAAAAGGAGATAAGTAGAGGAGAGGGTTGATAGCTTAGCCTTTGTCATGTGGTCTTTGAGTGCACTGTTTTCAGTATGATTTGGTCTACTGTTTTCAGTGATGTGAAGGACTCCACTGAAGATCTGGGTGTGGTCACGGGTACGGAAGAAGACCTCTGCGTAGCCGCGGGCTGACCCTAGCGACGCGGCGGGCATGGCTGCTCTTCACGGAGGCTAATGTTCGGGGCAAATGCACGGGAGGTCCTCCAGCGTTTCGCATTGCCCGCAGTTATTCAATGCAGGTGCTGGGGGTGTGCCAAGTCGATTGTGCCACGCCCGCAAGCCAGAAGCAGTTGACGCGCAGACTGAGGCACCAATGCTCCTTCCTCTAGCGATGGAACCGAAGGGGTGGGGCGTTGAGAACTGGGCCTTCACAAATATGGTTAGTCTAGAGCTGATGATCCGATAGTGCACTCTGGTGCCTACCAAAGAAGCGATATTGTGAGTGTCGAGCAGTTTACAATTTTACAGTGACATGGAATAGTCGTTCATACTTCTTGGCCCTTGTCGCGCGATCCCTTCTACAGCAATCCGTTTGCCTGATGCGATCTGGATGCTGCGCGTTACTCATCGGTGTGGGCTTGGACCGCAAGGTGTGACCATCTGTCTCAAAATGGTCTTCGAGAAGGTCAGTCATAGCGATGAGCTTCACTGCACACAGAGAATATATTGCCACGCGGGTACATTGTCTTGTTTTGATGTGCGTGGGTTTCACACGCAAAGACTGTTAGAAACGCTCGGCTAAGACTGCGCCGCAATGTCTGAGAAGCGTCACGATTGTTTGAGATCATTCTGTTCGGATTACGAGCAATGCAGTTTGTGGGACGCGCGCAGGCGTTCCACGTCCCGCTGGCCTTTGTGTCGCTCCTCCAAGGAATTACATTCACCCGTCGACATCGTTGCTTTTCTGCAGCGCTTACTGCAGCAGTTTTATAATCGGCGCCGACACGCCGTTGGCGCACGTGGAAGATGCACTACTCAGACAACGAGCCGTCACACGCTAACACGAAGCGAAAGGCAAAGAACATAACTGCGTCTAGGGCAACTCCCTGATGCTAGTGCGGCCAGTGTTTTTTGCTGCTAACGAGGCAATTTAGCCGTGACATCTAAGAATGCGAGCCTGCGTGCAATCTTGGACGCCATGCTTTAACTGCGTCGTCGAGGAATCGTTCTCTATCGGCACTAGTGTCATGCCACATTACTTCTCGTCACCGCTCAGAGACAGCGGCACCACCATGATCGCTAACAGAGAGCACTGTGCGAGAGAGAATGTGTGAGAGATATAAGGCAGGTTTGTACGGAGCCTTTTATCTACCGCAATAGCTCAGTCGGTACAGCACGGGGCGCTTCTCGTCGTGGCCCAAGTAGTCGGAGGTTCGATTTCCACAAGAGAAGCTTTCCTTAGTTTGTCTGTTATCGTGCCGTCTACTTTGTCAACGTCATATTTGCGACGGAAATACTCTTGAGCCGACTCTTGAGCGCGTCCCTCAGACCACTTTTACTGCAAAGGTCAAATTGGTGCTGTAAACTCTGATATGCATTGCAAGAAGCCGTCGGCTGATGTCACGGCCATGATGTAGATGTAGATCCTAAGCTTCTGGCTCATACCCACACTGGGGGATTGGCCAAGAATGGGGTAGCTTAAAAAACAAAAAGATAATAAAAAGCTAGAAGAGAGTAACTTCTTGTTTCGGGTAAAAATAAGACTTTTTTTAAAAATTATTTTTGTTAAAATACAAAAATTTTCGGTCGAATATACTCTTATCGAATAAGAAATAAGTGAATAACATAGAAAAACATTTCTGGAGTCTAGTTTGGTTAGCTGCAGAGCTTTGGAATCGTGGTTATTATGTAAATCTCTTTGTGTGTTCTATAAAATCTTGCAAGGCCTCGCATACTTTCCCGTCGCTGTGCCCAAGGGTCAGTGCACCTAAGGATAGAGAATTTGCAGTTGTTCAATTTAATCCAATAATGCGCAACGGTGTTTCTAGAAATACCTTTCTTAATATGGAGTACTTTCGACAATAGATCAGAAAGTGTTCTATTGTTTCACCTGCACGACAGTAAGAAGAAATCGGGAGATTGCCAAGCCGGCTCTGTATAAATAAAAATTTAATGATGGAATACGACAGCGTAGCCTAGTAATCATGACTTCAAGACTTCTGTTATGAGATGCGTTACTTTTCCAGGGTGTCGATCGATGATTGAAGTCCGGGGAATTTTTCAGAGAAGGTGTATCTAATTCTCGCATCATCATTTGCCTCCGAAATCTAGCCGCTACCTATGAAAGTTGATGTAGGGGTAATGTAATTAGCTGGTCCTTCTAACGCCGCTTCCGCTAGTGCATCAGCTGTTTTATTTAGAAACAGGCCTCTATGACCAGGTACCCATACTAATCGAATATATGTTAAATATATGTTAAGTGAACAGGTACTAGGGAATTGAACTCTTTCAATGTTTTCGAATTACCGGATGCCGTGAGCGCACTGCACACGGATAAAGAGTCCGTTACTATTACGGCGGAAGTAATTGATGCGGTGAGTTTACGAAGTGCCAGTACTACCGCTAAAAATTCTGCAATGAAGATGGATGTGAAGTCTGGAATTCCGAAAGAAAAGGACCAGTCGAGAGCAGGGAAGTATGTCCAAGGTTTGTTTTTGTTTTGTTTTAACCTTCAAAGAATGGCACATACCCACTCGGGGGATTGGCCAGGATTTGGTAGTTTTAAATTCAGTGTATAATTTGAACTATGTTGAATGATAAAGAACAAATAAATAAATAAACGATAATACTGTGTAATATATCAAATAAATGCTGTTTTAACTGTGCGATTGTGCTAGTAGATCAGATAGCCGAATTAACCTGATCAGAACAAGCTCGAATATATTTGTTAGATTCTAACGCATTTTATTTTTATATATGTATTCTACTTATCGAATATTTGTAGTGGTCAAGATTATAATGGAGTACGTTTAGAAGCTTGAATGTAGCTGCAAACCGCATCAAAAACATCCCTTTGGCAATGTCTCAAACCTGAGGCACCGAAACTTAGTATAATTTCTGCAGTTAAATTTAGGCCTATCTTTGAAAGCGCAGTAACAAGAAGTCTTCTTCTAATATATGCATATCTGCGACATGTCAAAAAATAATGTTCAATATTTTCTATTTCCCCGCAAAATTGGCAGAGGGGCGATATCGTCAGACCAGCCCTTTTACGCAGAAGCCAAGCACACTGTCCACTACACCTTAATCGCTGACCCCAAGAAACTTGATGCTGCAGGCTGCCAAGCTGAAGTTTTTATAGTTTAGCGGGACCCCCCGTGTTCTTCAGCCCATTGGAAGTTCCTGTCAGTGACGATGATGTTCTGCGCGAGTCTTGCCAAATACGAGAAATTCCCCTTGAGCGTGTCCCGCAGAGATAGCGGCAGGCGTCTGTAAATTCTCTATGAGAACGGTACGCATGTTGTTTTAGCAGGATAGTGTAGGGCTTAGGAAGCATTTCAAGTTCTTCCTGGCTCGATGCCCAGCTGACCGGCATGGTTGCGAGCTTCTGAGACGTTGCCTAAAAAGTTGAAACCTCAGACTTCATTCACCGGGAGGCCTAATAGAACAACTGTGCGCTCCCAAGACACAAAGCAGGCTGCTTGACAACCTTGCACGCCAAGACGAAGTAGCAGCGTAATCCCTAAAGCAGCACCTAATTGCCCGGCCCATTCAATTCGCCCGGAGTCATATAGCCTGGCAGCTATGCCCGCAAGCCCACTTGGAAAAATCCAGACTTCGGCGCCAAAGTCAACTATGAAAGCCAGGGCGCGTCCGTCGGCGAGAATTTCAATGAACTTCGTGTTACGGCGAGGGCACTACGAAACGGCGTGAATCTGCGAAACTGCCTACGCATTTCCGCTTCAAGTTGCCGCTTATTTTTTAACAGAGTTTGCGCCAGCCGTCCATCGGGATGCCACGAACAGAAAACTGTTATAATGATGAACACGCACACGCTATCATCTTCCTCTCCTTCCTCTTCATCTTCTGCTTTTCTCCCAGAACACGAGCGCCTTTTCATCCGGGGTAGGAACAACTGATGGGTGAAAGAACGAGGACAGACCAAAACAAAGAAAGAGAGGGAGAATAAAACTGATAGAAGGCAAAACTGAAAAATTCTTCGCGAAAAAAAAAACATTCATAAGGCGGTATTCTAATCCATGATCGGAAGGCGAGCATCGTAACCACTCGGCTATCCAGGTACGCCAGCAGAGCGTAACATAGCATTGTATGATGTAGTATAGCATGGGGCTGGGAACGAAAAGTGAGGGTGAGGTTAGGGAAAGGAGGAGGGAGAGAGTAAATCATAGCGTAGAAAAAAAAAGAGAAAGAAAGGAAAGCAAAACTGAAAGAAAAAAGAGATAAAGGAAGAGGGCATAAAGAAAGAAAGAGGAAATATCTACCAAAATGAAAGAGATATAAAAAAGGGGAAGCAAGAAAGAGAGAGAGAGATATGAGAAAATGAAATAAAGACACGGTGGATTGGAGGTGCGAGATATATAAATAAATATCTATACAGAGGAAGACAGAAATAGAAATTAACAGACCCAAAATATAGAAGAGAAAAAGAGAGAAAGGGATGAGCGAAGTGAGGGGAAAATAAACAGAAACAAAGGAAGTCACCCAGCTCCGCACTTCCTTCAGGCGCCATTGGTGGTGGCACCAATGGTACACCACTATAGCGAATCTCACTTAATTTCAGTTTCATGCAACTCTTGCCGCAGAAGTTGCTGGAGGTACGTCGAGCTGGGCACTCCTGCGAGCTGGGCACTCCGAAGGCGGCCAAGCTTATGAAGCGAGGCTAACTTGCATATTTACATCGGCACAGTATCGAGGGTGAGTGAAAGTGATTCGTCTGAGTCACGAGTGTTCGTTATCGGCTCCTTCGTGCTTGCGCGCTTGAATCAACGTCCCTTGCAACGTTAAATGCGAGCTTTGGGAGAGTTGGTGCGAAAGCTTGCGGTGGTGCTACCCAACAATAAAGCGATCTCAAACAAAGCTATCTTCAATAGTTGACGAAGGGTTGTAACAGCGCGTTACCATTGTACAGAGCGCGGTGAAAAATGCATAGGTGGTCACACCCACTTGATGACTGTGACGGTGGAAACGGACAGCCTCGTACAACTTGTTGATCGGTTGAACGAAATGGTCGGTGAAAGCCTTCCGAGATCCGCTGCATTCTGTGAGTCTGCTTCTGACAGCGTTTTCGGTGCGACAACTCTTCTCGCTTGCAGGACGACGCAATAACGCTTGGACCGGATTTGAACTTCCTGAGCTGCTGTGGAAAGTCCCACTGCATAGCAAAAGTCCTCTACCTGCAACAGCCATGTCGGCCAGGTAATTGGGCTGTCATTGTCGAACGGCTGCGGAGGGCGTAGCAATGCTCTGAGTGAGGACTGTGCGGAGGCGGTGACGGAAGCGGCATCGGTCATGGCGATGCCACTTCTCACACCATGTAGCAGATTGTGCTGCCACAAGCACGAGCCACTCAAGAACGAAGCGCACATCAGGCCACCTAGCAAGCAACTAACCATGAGGCTTTATTCTGAACCATATATAGAGAGCACAAAACAATTATTCGGTGTTCTGCGCGAGAAGATCAGTGAGTGGTATCCTTAGTCTGGGATCACACTGGCGCGGGGCCGCTGTCCTCGCACGCTTCACGAGGGCCTCTTCAGTCTACTGATTCGAGCTGGACAGAGCTGCCTCCCACCCTATTATGTTTTGTTGTGTCCTTGGGTTGCATAGGTGGATTGTGCGGGCATTCCCATACCATGTGGTACAGGGTGGCTGTTTTCTTGGCGGTGGCGCCAAATGCTGGCTTAAGCACACATTACAATTTCCTTGTGAGAAATCTCTACAGATGTCCTTTTTTACTTTTTTCCTGCTACTGAAGGAGGCAAACATAGTCTTTTTATCAAGTTTCTTCCAACTTGAGCACTTTCGGAGAGCGGAGTTCCATTTGTACTCTCTTTATATATTTTCCTATGCGCTGTAAGGAAGATACAGCAGCGCTCGGGCACGGGCGCATGCTCGGCTAAGGAAGAAGAGAAAGGCGACTTCAGAGAACAGAAGATAATTTCATGATTTGCTGTTATTTCGTTTTCCTCTCTCTCTATATTTGTAATGGTTTGAAAAGTTTTTTTATTTTTTTTATTATTATTGCAGTAGTGAAGTTTTCATCCAAAAGGTTACCCTACGCTTTCTTGGCCAATCCGCCAGAGTGGGTATGTGCCATAATATAGAGGAAACAAGCAGACAAACGAACAGCCGGCCCGCAGCAAGGGTGCCGTCCCTGCGTCTACTTTTTCTACAATGGCGCAGTCGTGGAATGCAGAAACCACCTGCGCTCATTCGTCTTCGGTTTTGCGGAGCCGCCAATCAAGGAACATAATAATAATTAACAGCGCGAAAAGAACGACAGACAAAATGAGCATAACTACACAGGACAAGCACTGTCCTATGTAATTATCCTCCTTTTGTATCTCGTTCTTTTCGCGCTGTCAATTACTATTATGCATTCACACCAACTAACCCAGCTTACCACTCTTTTGAAGTCAAGGACCGCAGTTCACGATTCCTAGGCATGGAAGCCACAAGCCTACCGCTGCAGAAAGCACATTTCAGCGGGGACGGCGTCCAAGCCTCCTAGGCATCCGCTCACCCGCCGGCGCTACAGGCACCGTCCGGGGACGGCGTCCAGGCCTCCTCGGCGGATCGACGGTACTGTGACGGCGCTTCCAGTCCTCGTGTCGACCACTCTTCTGTAATTTAGGAAATCGCAGTGCTCATTGCGGCGAAGGCTATATTGCCACGCGCTATTCTTATTTTCACTTTTGTTGTATTCGGTTTTCACCCACAAAGACCGTCACCAAAGCTCAACTCAAACCGCGCCTTATTGTTCTACAACCTTCGCGATTATTGTAGATCGTTTTGTTAAGATTGCGCGCAAGACGCGACCACTCGAGATTATTCCAGAGCGTGCGCGATGACCAGTGATAAGGCTAGAATGTTCGACGCGTGATGCATAAAAGCCGGCGCGCTCCAACGATGTTCAGATTATCGACGGCCGACGCTCTGTTCGCCGCTTTCAGTGCCAGTGTGCATTGCTGTAGCCTGACTTTCAGTTTCTTGGCCACAAGTTCGGCCTAATAAAGAGTTCCTTTCTTTTAACGCCGACTGTTGCCTTCGTCGACGTCACGACCACGTGACATCTGGTGGAGGTGCTTCCTGGTCCATGTACCGAACGCCCCCTCCAGCCGTGAGCCAAGCCCACATCGGGAAGAAGACATCGGCGCCAACCTCGATCAGCGAGCTAGCCGCAGGCGAGCGAGGGGGCTACCTCCAGAGCACGGGCCTCTACCCGATCAGATTCGGAAGACCAAGGCTACGACCGCTACTGCAGAGACCATGACCACCCCTGTGCCGCCTGCATCAATCGTGCTCCAGCAACCCAGGGAACCACCAACTTTCCGTGGTTCATCGCGGGAAGACCCGGAAACTTGGCTGGAAATATACGAACGTGTCGCCGCCTTCAACCACTGGAATGCCGAAGACAAGCTTCGCCATGCCTACTTCTACCTGGAAGACGCGGCACGGACCTGGTTCGAGAATCGGGAATCCTCACTCCCAAACCTGGGACCTCTTCCGCAGCGCGTTCCTGGACACGTTCACGAGCGTCATCCGAAAGGAAAGGGCGGCGTCATTGCTCGAGACCCGGGTGCAGCTACCCAACGAAAACGTCAACATCTTCACGGAAGAGATGACGCGACTTTTCCGCCAGGCCGACGCTGACATGCCCGAAGACAAAAAAGTCCGCCTGCTTATGCGGGGTGTGAAACAAGAACTCTTCGCAGGACTTGTCCGCAACCCGCCCAAGACGGTCGCCGAATTCGTCACCGAGGCAACGACAATTGAAAAGGCGCTTGAATTGCGTACCAGCCAGTACAACCGCCGCATTCCTTCGATGACCTACGGGGAGGTTCAAGCGCTGCATGCCGACGACCTGCGCGACACCATCAGAGAGCGATCGTTCGGGAGGAGCTACGCAAATTGTTGCCATCCCATCAGCCTCAAGTGGAGCCGATCGCCGACGCCGTGCGCCAGGAAATCCATCAATATCTGGGAGCACACGAACCAGCGCAGCCGGAGCCACAAGCGATGAGCTATGCTGCTGCAGCGCGTCGTAACGCTCCCCCTCCGCGCCCACGCGAAGGCGCCGCACCGCCGCAGTTCCGACGACAGACACCACCGCCGCCGCCACCGACGACACTATACCGCCCACCTGTTGGCCAGCGTTACACCCCGAGGAAGACCGACGTTTGGCGCGCCCCCGACCACCGCCCACTCTGCTACCATTGCGGAGAAGCTGGTCACACATACCGCCGCTGCCAGTACCGACAGATGGGCCTACGCGGTTTCGCCGTCGACGCGCCTCGTCCACAGCGGGGGTGAACGACCGCAAGACATCGCCGACTACCTCGCAGGAGCTCAGTGGACGCCCCGACGACCTTCCCGCTCACCGTCGCCCGGCCGCTACATGTCACCGCACCGCCGGCAGTACACTGGCCCTAACCGGGGCCGGTCACCTAGCCCTTACCCGGAAAACTAAGGGCAGCAACCGATGGAGGTGCGGTTGCTGTACGTCGAACTACCGAAGATCCTCCGCCGACGCCGACGACGACGACGCGACGAAACCTGCTGAACACGACGCGAAGCAGACAGAGCACTGCCAACGAAACCTCGCGGACCGAGCTAGACCTGACGACTCAACATGATGGAAGCAGCGCAACAAATCGACGCAGCCGTGATCCGACGCCGCGAGCTAACCGCAACGCAGCAAGGCGACGGACTAGCGACCTCGACGTTCTCATCGACGGTCACAACGTCACCGCTCGTCGACACTGGTGCCGACTATTCCGTCGTCAGTGGGCCATTCGCCGCCAAGCTGAAGAAAGTAAAGACCGCTTGGAGTGGACCCCAAATCCGGACAGCTGGAGGTCACCTGATAACGCCAATCGGAGTCTGTACAGCAAGAGTCACTATCAATAATCGGACTTACCCTGCGAGCTTTGTAATCCTGCAACAGTGCTCCAGGGATGTGATACTTGGGATGGACTTCCTAAGTCAACATGGCGCCGTGATCGACCTGAGGTCTGAATCAATAACCCTAACCTCAGAAAACGCACTGCCGCCCCACACGACGCCAGCGACCCATGCTTTAAATCTGATAGAAGAGCAGGTCACCGTTCCGCCTTTCTCCAGCGTCATCATTTCCGTCGGCACCGAAGAACCCGCAGACTTCGAAGGCGTCATCGAGGGTGATCAGCACCTGCTCCTGAACCGCCAGATTTGCGTCGCAAGAGGCATCGCCGAGTTGCGTGATGGCAAAGCAAAGGTACTGCTGACAAACTTCAGCCACGAATATAGGCACCTTAACATTGGTACGACGGTCGCCTACATCGAGAAGTTCGTGGACGCCAGCAATGCTTTCGCCCTATCCGATGCTGCCGGAACCTCCTTCGACGAATCGAGGTCCCGGAATAGATTTCGACGTCAACCCGAGTCTCCCGAAGCACAAGCAAGACCAGCTCAAAAGTCTGCTCTTTCAATTCAAGGACTGCTTCTCGTCGTCGTCAAGAATTCGACAGACCCCAATCGCGAAACACCGCATCATAACAGAGGAAAATGCGAGACCACTCCGCCAGAGCCCGTACCGAGTTTCAACGCGAGAACGCGAGGCCGTAAAGCAACAAGTCGACGAAATGCTACGCGACGACATCATCCAGCCTTCCAAGAGTCCTTGGGCGTCACCCGTGGTGTTAGTGAAGAAGAAGGACGGAACCCTGCGTTTCTGCGTCGATTATCGCCGCCTCAACAAGATCACGAAGAAGGACGTGTATTCTCTCCCACGTATAGACGACGCCCTGGATCGACTCCACAGCGCGCAGTACTTTTCGTCGATGGACCTCAAGACCGGCTATTGGCAAATAGAGGTCGACGAGAGAGACCGAGAGAAGACTGCCTTTATCACACCAGACGGCCTCTTCGAGTTCAAGGTCATGCCCTTCGGTCTTTGCTCGGCACCTGCGACGTTCCAACGTGTTATGGACTCTGTACTCGCCGGCTTAAAGTGGCAGACCTGCCTTGTGTACTTGGACGACGTCGTTGTATTTTCATCAAACTTCGACGAACATCTCCGGCGCCTTCAGGCTGTACTTCAAGCAATCAAGGCCTCCGGACTCACCCTCAAGCCAGAAAAGTGCCGCTTCGCATACGAGGAACTTCTGTTCTTGGGCCACGTCATCAACAAGTCTGGAGTTCGCCCCGACCCACGGAAAACAGCTGCCATCGCTGCCTTCCCGCCGCCCACCGACAAGAAAAGCCGTACGCCGATTTCTCGGCTTGTGCGCCTATTATCGACGCTTCGTCAAGGGATTTTCGCGCATCGCCGAGCCACTAACTCAGCTCACGAAAAACGACGTGGAATTCAAGTGGGGAGCGGCGCAAGTTGAAGCATTTCAAGAATTGAAACGACGCCTCCAATACTTGCGCATTTCGACGAACACGCCGACACGGAAATCCACACCGACGCAAGCAGCGTAGGACTCGGCGCCGTTCTTGTCCAGAGAACTGCCGGCGTGGAAAGGGTTATCAGTTATGCTAGCCGGTCGCTATCCAAGGCAGAAGCCAACTATTCCACAACAGAAAAAGAAGTGCCTTGCCATCATCTGGGCAACGTCAAAGTTTCGCCCCTACCTCTACGGCAGGCCCTTCAAAGTTGTGAGCGACCACCACGCCTTGTGTTGGCTAGCTAACCTGAAGGACCCTTCAGGTCGTCTCGCAAGATGGAGTCTGAGATCTCAAGAATTCGACGTTACCGTCGTTTACAAGTCCGGACGAAAACACTCTGACGCCGACTGCTTGTCTCGCGCCCCCGTTGACCCGCCGCCGCAGGATGACCAGGAGGACGACTTCTTCTTGGGAACCATAAGTGCCGATGATTTCGCCGAACGACAGCGAGCCGACCTGGAACTCAGAGGCCTCGTGGAGTACCTCGAAGGCAAGACCGCCATTGCTCCAAAGGCATTCAAACGAGGACTCGCGTCGTTTTTCTTGCGAGACGGCGTTCTCATAAAGAAGAATTTCTCGCCACTTCGAGCAAACTACCTTCTCGTCGTGCCTTCAGCACTGCGACCAGAAATCCTGCAGGCTCTACACGACGACCCGACGGCTGGACACCTCGGACTTTCCCGCACGCTCGCCAGAGTACAGGAAAAGTACTACTGGCCGCGCCTTGCCACCGACGTCGCCCGCTACGTAAAGACGTGCCGAGTCTGTCAGCGACGGAAGACACCGCCCACAAGACCAGCAGGCTTCCTTCAGCCGATCCAGCCTCCTCGGCGACCGTTCCAGCAGATCGGGATGGACCTCCTGGGGCCGTTCCCAACGTCGACTTGCGGAAACAAATGGATCGTCGTAGCCACCGACTACCTCACCCGCTACGCCGAAACAAAAGCCCTGCCCAAAGGCAGTGCCGCCGAGGTAGCCAAGTTCTTCGTTGAGAACATCGTCCTTCGACACGGCGCCCCAGAGGTTCTCATCACCGACAGAGGTACGGCGTTTACGGCTGACCTAACCCAGGCGATCTTGGCATACAGCCACACAAGCCACCGCCGGACCACCGCGTACCACCCACAGACCAACGGCCTGACCGAGCGTCTAAATAAGACCATCGCCGACATGCTGGCCATGTACGTCGACGTCGAACACAAGACGTGGGACGCCGTCCTTCCATACGTGACCTTCGCATACAACACGGCCGTGCAAGAAACGACGCAGATGACGCCATACAAGTTGGTCTACGGACGGAGCCCGGCAACGACACTCGACGCCATGTTACCAAACGTGACGGACGAAGAAAACATCGACGTGACCGCCTACCTACAGCGCGCCGAAGAAGCACGACAGCTCGCCCGCCTGCGGATCAAGAATCAGCAGACGACTGACAGCCGCCGTTACAATCTTCGACGACGCTTCGTGGAATACCAGCCCGGCGACCGCGTTTGGGTGTGGACGCCGATACGCCGACGTGGACTTAGTGAAAAACTTCTTCGGCGATACTTCGGGCCGTACAAGGTGCTTCGACGTCTCGGTGCTCTGGACTACGAGGTCGTCCCGGACGGCATAACGAACTCTCAACGGCGCCGTGCGCGACCCGAAGTCGTCCATGTCGTGCGCCTCAAGCCGTATTACGCGCGTTAGCAAACCTGAGGACTGAACTTATTGCTTAATTATTGTACTTTCTTTCTTTGTTGTTGCGATTTATTGTTGCATGCATTTTCCCCCGTGTTCTGTTTTAAGCATCGGGACGATGCCTTTTCAGAGGGGGCATTGCCACGCGCTATTCTTATTTTCACTTTTGTTGTATTCGGTTTTCACCCACAAAGACCGTCACCAAAGCTCAACTCAAACCGCGCCTTATTGTTCTACAACCTTCGCGATTATTGTAGATCGTTTTGTTAAGATTGCGCGCAAGACGCGACCACTCGAGATTATTCCAGAGCGTGCGCGATGACCAGTGATAAGGCTAGAATGTTCGACGCGTGATGCATAAAAGCCGGCGCGCTCCAACGATGTTCAGATTATCGACGGCCGACGCTCTGTTCGCCGCTTTCAGTGCCAGTGTGCATTGCTGTAGCCTGACTTTCAGTTTCTTGGCCACAAGTTCGGCCTAATAAAGAGTTCCTTTCTTTTAACGCCGACTGTTGCCTTCCTCGACGTCGCGACCACGTGACAATATACTCCGCCGCCACCGCCAATGGCTCTCCAGGCGGCTCACCCGACGATGTTGCGTGGATCATCCTTGAAGCCGCGCGCCTGTCTCAACAGCTTCGCAGCTTGGAGCCTTCGAACTGCGGAATCTCAATCACCGTCGTGAGTACCGGGACCCCCATATTCTCCGCGGCCATCGCCTTCTGGCTCCTCGGTCTCCTCGCTCAGCCAACCCACGGACGCCACGCGGGCGGCATCCTCCCTTGCCCAGGAGTTAAATTATTTCGCCGCGAGAGCTTCCGGATCCTCGCAGACCACATTTACATCAGCGGCTGCATGGGAACTACGGGATTTCCGAGGTTTCCAGGACGACGGGTTCCTTTGGATCGATACCATCAACTCGCTCGGAAACCACCATGGATGGAGGCACCAGCAGAAATGGTGGGTGGCCATTGACCCCCCTTCGCGACGCCGTCAAAGCACTGCACTCCTACCAAGGCATCAGGCAACAAACCTGGCCTGAATGGTGTGCCAAAGTGACAGATCCTTTTCGTCCCCTTTCGAATGCCTTCGAACCAATCATCTCCGAACCACTCTCTACCGAGAAGGGGAGCTGCGACGCACACCGACATCGTAAAGGGCAGTGTCCCGACGGTGCAATGTGCCCTGCACCGAGATACCTCTCCGCGATGCCAAGTTCCCGTGTGGCACCACCGCGATGGTACATCTGCGTCATGCAGCTCATTCCAAGCAAGCTTCGCGGAACACACCGAGACAGCCACCGGCACAATTTGCAAGGCGGGCTTCGCGGTCGAGACCTCAGACTCAACGTCTGGACCCACCTCACGACAACCCTTGCCAGCGACTAATCCCACTTTGAAGTCGGAAACGTCGGAGGCACGAGTCCCAAGCTCATCATCATTTGGGCACATGGAGGCCCTGGTTTACTTTGTGAAAGTGCCAGTTCCGTCTCATCTAACTAACAATGAAGGACAAGGCATCACTCTCATGTTGACCGACAATCGAGCGGACTGCGTTGGCACCGCTGATTCAACGCAGTCGAAGAAGCGGCTCCCCAGTCTCGCCTTCAGAAGGGCACATGCGGGTGCCAGCCAGTGTTGTACTCGTTCCTCTAAAACAAGAACGAAAGCTCGTTCCTCGTTCCTTCCCTATTTTGGAACGGGTTCCCGTTACAAGTTCCTGTAATGCGAAAGGAACTCGTTACAGTTACATTTCAAAAATTGGAACGTGTCGTTACATTAACGTTGCATTAGACTTTTTAAAATAAATTTATAGTGTCGGATAATCCTGAAGCGAAATAAAGTAAGGAACTTGAAGCTCACATGGAGCTACATATATTATACGAATGTGACATCGCCGACAGCAGGTTATACGTAGTTAAAAGGAATCTCAATAAACGTTCCGAGACGAATTTTTTAGAAACCACCGGTCATACTACAAGCATGTCTAACTGCTACTTTCGTGCTCGTGAATTTCAAGTTTCACTCATGGGCACTCTCCTAGTCGTTCTATAAAAGTAAAGTCAGGATACTGCGCTTCAGATACTCAAATAGAAATCTCCACCCATGCATCAATATAATTAAATTTCTTGTGCAGGAAACCGCATCGCAAGTTACAATAATTAGGCGATTAATGAGTGCTGATACAATATTTCAGTGTGAGTAGAAAATAATGTCCAGGATACACATTTGCAACTTAAGTACCCTGTTCGCAGTCAGCCAAAATATTTCTGCTTATTTCTCTCTCTGTCTGCCTGCCTTCCTCTCTCTTTCTTCCTTTTCTTTCTATTTATCTCTTTCTTTCCATCCCTTCTCTTCTCTCTCTTTATGTCTCGTTTTATACTCGTTCGCCCCCCCCCTCCTTTCCCTTCTCACCTTCACTACCTTTTCCTACCCCCTTGCTATACTATACTATACTGTACTATACAAATCTATGCTATGCTCTCCTAGCGTGCACGCATGTTGCCGAGAAACGATTAGGCAATAATTTCCTCAACATCCCACTTCATGGTCACTCAACTAAGAGATATATACAAATAAAAGGTCAGCCAGAATGGCATTTGCATTATGAGGTGCTTATCCTTACCGCCGCTGTAGTGTATGATTGGAAAATGCCGTTACTTGATGTATTCGCTCTAGAGTGTTAATCTTTATTCTTTAGTGCTATGTGTTCGTCGCGGGCCTCAATACGAGCAGAATGAACCTACCAATTCTCTGTATGTATTGAATTACTTCAAAGTGTCATGTCTATGATGAATAAATACCATAAGAAAAAAAATGCCCCCCCACCTACCCGAAGGGAATCGTGAGGAAATGCGAATGCATTTCGCGCGCGCTTCACTCCATTTATATATGGTGGTTGTGGTTCGAAGAAGGAAAAGGCGCCTAATTTCTGCAGCCCGGTCGGGAGCACGGCGCAGCGCCTTTTTCTTTTTTTGCTTTTTTTGTGTTTTTTTTTATTTTTTTTATTTCTTTAAACTTTTTTTTTCATATATAGCTCCACCGAGCTCCCGCGATGCGAGCGCCCTCACGCGTCATAGCGCGCTCCTCCTCTCCACTCAGAGCGGAGAGAAAACACCTGCCGCGGACAACGCCAACGCCGCACAACGCCGGATGCCTGACATAGCCCGACTATGAAATGCATTCGCATTTAAAAAAAATTGGATAGCCGAGTGGTTACGACACTCGCCTTCGGATCGTGGATAGGCGGTTGCAGATCTAGCCTCGCCGAGAATTAGTTTTCGCTAAGAATTTCTTTGTTCCTCTTTCTCTATATATCTTTCGTTCGCTCTCTCTCCCGAGTCGTTCTCTCGCCCATCGGAGTTATTGCATCCCACGCCGGACAAATCAGCGCACGTGTTCTGGGAGAGAAGCAGAAGAGGAAGAGGATGAAGAGAGCGTGTGCTGGTTCGTGATGATGATAATTTTCTTTCTACGACAGACGGCAAACCTCGAGCATAGCAGCTCTGCTGTAAAAAATCAACTGTCCCTTCCGCACGCGGTCCGTCTCAGCGTCGCGCGCTTCCCTGCCCCTCCGTCGGAAGCCTTGAAGAGAAAACCAGGATGCAGCGTAGTCACGTGAAAGGCGAGCGGTACATTTTTGTGCCTGTCGCGGTCGGCCATCCGCCCTGTTCATGGTGCGCTGCGTGCGCCTGTCGAATGCCGTGGAACGTTTACAGAAGGAACGCCGTTCCCTCTACCGTTCCTGCTTAAACGTAACGAGTTACCGTTACAGTTCCACCGATCCTGAATGGAACGGTGGCGTTCCTCCGTTCCTCCCAAAAGGAACTAGCTCCTGGAACGTCGTTCCTTGGAACGCCGTTCCGTACAACACTGGTGCCAGCTCCTGTCACGTCTGAGACTCTACCGGGGGAGGAAACTGGAAGATTGTGCGCCGGTGAAGATTGTGCACCGGTGAAGATTGTGCGCCGGCGCGCGATCTCGGAGTCCATGCATGAAGCAACAATCGAATCCGAACGGAAGAAATCAGCACGCAATTAGTACGTTGTTGAAAGTAGCACAGATAGATGTCATTTCAACATGCCCACATTTGCCTCATTGACATTTTGATAATTAGGTGAGTATTTTTTGGAGTTACGAATTTAAATATGACTAATTAATTAATTCATATTAACGAAAAACATAGTAGCGGCTACTACAGTATACTGCGAATAATATGCACAAGGCCTGCTTCGCGTAACGCCGTCCCGCTTTTTTAAATCATGCTGTGTGATAAGTGGGACACCCTGTATACAAAGCAGTCTACACTGAACTTCGAAAATTACGTAATATTCCTACAAGTACAACGATTGCGGTACTGTTGGTTTTATAGGTAATGACATAAATTTCGCAGGGTGGAATACTGGCGAGTTGGCATAAATTCATTGTGGCTAACAGCGCGACTAACACGTTCGTCGTCCGCCTTAGTCGCGCTGTTAGCCATGATGGATACACAAACTGCGTTCTCGATAAAGAAATAGTCGTCCCGAAATAAAATTAACAGTCATGGCACCATCACTTACGTATTGGTCCGTAGTTCCGTCGTCTTTATAATTTCGAAGCAGCACCCTTGGGGCTAGCACCGAAGCTCTCTTTAATTCTATGGAATGCTGGTTTCCGAAAACTATGACTTTCTGTTGGTCGTCCTCTCTGTCTTCATACACGATGGGATAAACCGTGACGCCGTCCATATTGGGTGCATTCTGGCTCGGAAAGGCTGAAAATAGATGCAGACGCGAGATAGCTGTGAGGTTTCTTAATTTAAAGGACCCCTGACACCAAATATGGAAACTCGAGGTGCTTGTGTTGTTACAGAGTCCTGCATGCGGGGGGCACTTCTGACCGATTATTAGTGACGAGCGTTGCCTATAAGATATTTGAAATTGGTTTTAAAGGAAGTGTAAGTGTGATCCGAGCATTCAGGTCAAATCAACATCTTCTCTGGTTTGACGCAGACAGAGGCCCCGTAGGACGTATCAGAGGTATTGTCGACGTCAGAGAATATTTGCTGGGCGGGCACCATGCCCCGACTGGCACCCGACGAGTTCGTTGACTATTGTTGGTCACCCCTCCCTCTCTCTCTGTTGTCGGGCTGATCTCAAGGTGCTTTTGACTGCTTACGCCAGGAATACTTCTTATTTCTGAGGGGGGGGACATGCTCAAAGCACCGACATCATTTCATTCTTCACCGCCCGCGGGTTCCCCGAATTGAAAACAGCGCAGTCAGCATCACCGAAGCTTGAGCGCACGTAGTATCAGCCACTCCTCCGCTGTGGGGCGCTAGTTTGTTATTGTATTTACGCGGGCATTTCGAATTGACGCAAAATCATTGTGAATTAACGAACCAGCATTTCATTATAGGATGCGTTAGAGCATTTACAATTCAATTTCGGCATTACCGCACGCAAGGCTACAAATTATTGTAAAAATGTCGCAAACAAAACTTTCACTGTCAGAGGTCGTTTAAAAAAAATTACACCATCTCCCGCTAAAGGGAACCATGTGTAGATGCGAAGCAGCGGGCGCTAACGCTTACACTGGCGGCGGCGTTGACGCTGCCGCTCATCGCAGCGTTGCGCAGGAAAGAAAACTGGGGAGGCGCAAAGCACGTAGTGATGGAGCGGTGTTTCCTACTGGAACATGCCAGTCGCTGCTAATGGGCAATGAGATGCAGAAGACTCCGACTGGACACAGAGACCCGCAGTCCGCTTTTAGTTAAGCGCACGCTGCGAATTTTTATTGTTCAAGAACGCATAGGAGAAGTCTCCCACCGGCACCACCTTGTAGGTCAAGATTCAGTGCCATATATACGGGGTGGCCAGTGAATGGCTGTGCAGCGCGAGCAGTCGGTTTTTAACACAAAAGTGTTTTATGCCGGGGTCCACCAAGATTTGAGTGACGTATTTCCATCACGGAAATGACGTCGAAAAGATACACATGATCAGAAGACAAACAAAAAAGTTCCGTCAACGGGAGTCGAACCTACGACCTCTAAGTCCGCGACAAGAGATGCCGGGCACGCTATCCACTGCGCCACGGTCACATACTTTGCGGGCTTTAAGAACAAGCCTTTTATATCTACCAGTGTCCTCTCACAGTGCTCTTGCTAAAAGAAGTAATGCATTATGACCGTGAGATGCACGATTAGTTTCTTCAAAGCGTTGCTTCTCCGCGTCCGTCCCATTCGGCGTGTTTCGAATAGTAAACGTGCAATTTTGCTGACGCCTTAACACACTGTCAGGTGGTGACCTTACCCCTAGCATCCACACTCGTAGCATCCGTCCATACCAAAAATAGCTGTGCGACGCTATTTTTAACTCCGCGTCCTTAACTCCGCGTCCCTAGCCATGTTCCTAGCTCGCCCCGCGAAAAATCGCAGCCGGCCAACGGGGAAGATACAACGCGCATTGCGTTTTCCTCTGGTCGGGCAGCGCGGTTCAATAACTCTAACATGCCGCGAGTAGGCGACCTTAGCCCAAGTTCGGCGCCCAATCATTGACGCTCTTCTGGCTATCACACCGCTTTGAATGGCTCCGCTCTCACCGTACAGCTACCACGAGCATGTATGACCACAAGGGTTTCTTTAATCATTCATCATAGACGTTAGTCGTCGGGACACAGATGTACCATCAAGCGTCAACGTGGATGCATCCACGTTAAAGGGTGCTATAACTGTCAACACACCAACAGACATTTTGCAAGCTCTCTTATATCAATGTGCAGTAAACATTCGACTAGTTCTGTAAGGACAGGTTTCACTTTCACGTTATACCGATTCCTATTGACGGAGGGATCAACCATGTTTTTTCAACCAAGACACTCGCTAGCAGACGCTGCTTGCGTCGGCGTCGCGAGGCGAGAGAGGGGGGGGAGCGTAGGAGAGGAGAGAGAGGGGGGACGCGCATGCGCATTGGGGAGTGTGGACGCCGCGGGCAGGGATGCCTAGAGGAGAGAGGCCGGGAGCGTAGGAGAGGAGAGAGAGGGGGGACGCGCGTGCGCAGTGGGGTGTGGACGCCGCGGGCAGGGATGCCTAGAGAAGAGAGGGGGGAACGGAGGTGGGGAGAGAGGAGGGCAGGCGCATGCGCAGTGAGGGTGTGGTTGCCGCGGGGAGGGATGCCTAGAGGAGAGAGAGGGTGAGAGTAATAGAGTAATTTTTTTTTATTTTTATTTTTTGAAAGGGTTTGCGCATGCGCAGTAAGGGGTGGTCACGCGGCACACACCACCACCACCACCGGATTAAGCTTCGCCATAAGATGCTTCACATCTAAAACATGCTTGATCCCTCCGTCATAGGAATCGGTATAACACGAAAGTAAAAAACGAAAGTAAACGTCATACTGTTCATTGAAACATCAGAGTTTGCACAACGTATAACGTGGATGCACCCATGCTGACGCTTGGTGGTACATCTCCATCGCGCGACTAATATCCATGATCAACGATTAAACAAACCATTTTGGTAGCCGTAGATGTTAACGGCGAGAGCGTAATGAGAGCAAGAGGCGTGAAGCCAGAAGAGCGTCGCTATTGGGGCGCAGAACTTGGGCTAAGGTCGCCATCCCGCGGCATGTTAAAGTCTGATTGAACGTACGCCACAGTCGGACTAGAAGGAAACGCTGAGTGCGTCGTGTCGCCCTAGTAGCCCGGCCGCGACTTTTCTCGGGGCGAGCGTAAGCGAGGAACGCCGTATTACAGCCACTGGAGGGAGGCGCGCGTCGCATTTTTGGTTTGGATAGACGCTATGAGCGAGGCCGACGCTTAGGCTAAGGTCGCTACCTTGCGTTGCGTTAAGGCGTTGACAAAATTGCACTTCTGAAAACACGCCGACTGAGACAGACGCGTAGCAGGTGCTAATCACGGAAGCCACAGTAATGAGGAATTATTTTACTATACTGCTCCTAGAGGGCGACAGCACCCCACTGACGAGGAGCACTGTGATGAAAGTGGTAGATATAAAAGGCGCGTTCGTAAAGTAATCAGAGTCTGTGGCCGTGGCGCAATAGATGTCGTGCTCAGCTTTTGCTGCTGCGGACAGAGAGGTCATACGTTCGATGCCCGTTGACGGAACTTTTTTCTTTGACATCTGATCATGTACATTTTTTTTCAACTTGATTTCCGTGACGGAAATACGTCACGGAAGTCTTGGCGGGCCCCGGCATAAAACACTTTCGTGTTAAAATAAGCAATAGTGGAAGGTGTTGCTTGTGCATTTGAGTGATTTATCAGGACGAAGCACAGTACTTGTTACAAATCCAAAATATTTAGTGCCAATTCGAAACGTCAGTGCTATCGAATGGAGCGTTCGTCACGCGTGCAGAAAGCTCAACGCGAACGCGGCGACCATGTGTATCGCAGGAGCATTCATGAATGTGAATTGTGGAGAGTGCGGTCCAAATAAAACGCCCCGCTCAATACAAACGATTTCCTATTCATCACCACCGTATATATCACCAGCAGTATCACCAGAGGCCTTCAGCAGCACCCGGGGGGGGGGGGCGACAAGTGTGCAGCTTAAAGCAGTTTCTACCCTGGCATTGGCACGTATTTAGGCGCTATATACAGAGAGTGTCTAAATTCCGATTACGCACACGCGCCAATGTTCTATATTGACTTCGGTAGTAGGCTACATGCATCGGTGCAATCTAGAACAAGACGCAGCCAAAAAAAAGGTAATAAAGTGAACCAATCGTTTATTGGTTTATTGGATAACTAGGTCTGCTTCGCCTAACTAGACGGAAGACGTAATGGAAAAGGAAGGCGAGTGATGAGCGGTGCTGAGGCGTTAACCTCGGTCGCTGTTTCACGGCCTCCGTCTTTGCCGTTCTCTCATGCACTTCGCCCATGCTACATTCCAGCGGCCACTTTCGGTGACTGCCTGGCTTCGATGCATTCCCACATCGGTGCGCAGATATCCGCCGGCAAAAACTGGTTGATATCCCACAGGAAAGTGAGAAGTTCGTGGAAGGTTCTGTAACAATATAGCTAGGTGGGCTAGTTGGTATCTCATGATTACTTAAAAAACTTTGAGCGCAAATACACGACGTAGGACCAAGAAAGAGAAAGAGCGCTTGTGGCGTGTGTTTCTCTTTCTTGGTCCTACGTCATATATTTGCGCTCAAATTTTTTAAGTAATTGGAAGGCTATCAACGTGGTGCGCCTCGTGCAGAAACTGAAAAGACTCCCCCATTTCTCCGAAGCTTTGTTGTGCAGATGCTCAGTTGCATAGTTTTGCACCCATTTTGACACCAATAAACAGCGTAACACATGTGCTCAATAAATCGGCCTACCAGTCGCGAGGCCCAGCCATGATTCATCATCATCGCCGGATGGGACATCAACGGTGGCCCCTTTCCGCTTGAGGAATTACTTGTGGAGATAAATTGTGTGGACCGCAGTTGCGTAGTTTTGCACCACGACTGGGCAGAGACAGTCAGTCCACTAGGCTGCAAACCTAAAATACAGGTACTGATCGAGATACAATTCTTTTTCACACAAATGGTTATTCAGGAGAGACTTTCGGAAGCAGACGAAAGAAGTACCTCAGAAAAGAGATACAGATATACTGATATTAGGATATTTCATATTTTAATATAGGGTATGATGATGCTCCTTGAAGACATATCTTGAGTGCAATGTAATATACTAATATCTGGGGTTCAACGTCCCGAAACCACCATATCATTATGAGAGATGCCGTAGTGGAGGGCTCCGGAAATTTCGACCCCCTGGCCTTCTTTATCGTGCACCGAAATCTAAGTACACATGCCTCAAGCATTTTCGCCTCCATGGAAAACGCGCCCGCCGTGCCCGTGGTTCGGTCCCGCGTATACTACGAGGCTGCATTCGAGCACCATAGCAACTAGACCGCCGTGGCGGGAGTCTTTAGTGCAACTTAATATTGCAAATAATGTCGCAGTGCACTGACACTTTTTAGTCAAGTTGTCGCTCGAACCGTTAAGGCACACTAACCTACAAAAAGTACGCACTGGTTTTGCAGACAAGATCTGTTTAGTTGAGAAGGCGGTTACGTTTATTGACCTCGGGCTTCTCAAGCTTCTCAAATGGATGTCTTCCGGACAGCGTCGCTCCGGGCTCACCATAAGACTCGGAAATAGTCTCTTTACTGCTGCAGACGAGCACAAGCTCGTGTTATAAAGAATAAATACCGTCTCGGAGGCCGAAATGACCGGCAGCACGGCGGTATCACTTCTCGGGTGATCTGGGTACCGAGAAAAATTACTGAGAGTGATTATGCGCTACAAAGGTGCACAACAAATGAAAGACCAGTAGAATCCCGAAACGGACGCGGAAAAAGTAGGGATGCTGTACCCGCCTTGAAAAACAGCAACTTTCGTCGGCAGAGGCCGAGAATACTGGCTTGGCGATTCTGGGTGCCTTACCACACGGGTCATTCTGTGCGTGTGGGGAATACTTCGCCGCTCTGCCTGTGTCGCCGACCAACCGGCGCACCTTTGCTTGGTTTAGCAGAAAAAAAGTCATCATTTTCCCCTTGCAAACACGTCAGCTTATTTCCGACAATAATGTTAAGGGGTACCCATGTCCTGCGTACAGCGAAATAATCAGTACATCGCTATAGTGTTTCACTATTGAGGTACAAAAACATGGTTGATCCCTCCGTCATAGGAACCGGTATAACACGAAAGTAAAAGGTGCCGTTACAGAGGTAATTGAATGTTAACTGTACATTGATATAGGAGAGTTTGCACAATGTGTATTGGTCTTTGGCAGCTATAGCACCGTTTAACGTGAATGCACCCACGTTAACGCTTGGTGGTACATCTCCATCCCGACGACTAATGTCCATGATCAATGATAAAACAAACCGTTGGGGTAGCTGTAGATCTTAACGGCGAGAGGGTAATCAGAGGGTGGCGTGGTAGCAAGAAGAGCGTCGCATATACGACGCAGATCTTGGGCTAAGGTCGCCATTCCAGGGCATGTTAAAGTGTGCCTGAACACTACGGTTGTACTACAGGGAAACGCTAAGCGCGTCGTGTCTCCCTTGTAGCCCGGCCGCGAGTTACTCGGGGTGAGCATAAGCGAAGAACGCGGTGTTACAGCCAGGTGAGGCAGGCGCGCGTCGCAGAGCTATTTTTAATTGGATGGATGCTATCAGCGAGGCAGACGCTTTAGGGGGGCCTTTATGTGTGCGCCTCCGTAAGACGGAGGCACTGAGGCGTGCATATAGGCTCTCTACGACGCTTCGCCTCAGGTCGCCACCTCGCGGTGTATTCAGGCGTTCACAAAATTGCCCTTCTGTTGAAAACGCGCCGAATGGGACAAACGCGTAGCAACACGCGTTGAAGGTGCTAATCGCGGAGGCCACAGTAATGATGAATTACTTTACCGCCCCAAGCGGGCGACACCACCCCGCTCACCAAGACCACAGCGAGAGGAAAGTGTGAGGTATAAAATGCGCGTTTTGTAAAGCCGTTGCACTCTGTGGTCATGGCGCAGTGGATAGCGTGCTTAGCATCTGTTGATGCGGACCGAGAAGTCGTCGGTTCGATGTTCATTGATGGAACTCTTTTTATTTGGCATCTGATCGTGTACATATTTCCGTGACGGAAATACGTCACTGAAGCCTTTGTGGACCCCAGCATAAAACACTTGCGTGTTAAAAAACTAGGAGGGCGCTTGAGCCTCGCTTCGATTCTCGGTGCATGCTTCAACCGTGCCGCAAGGAAACTAACATCTGTGCGCGTAAAATTTGCCGTTTCAAACAGCAAGAATGCGTACTGCAAGTGCAGTTGCGCAATGCCCTCTACGCCATAATTCTTCCTTTCGAAGATCAGCGAAGTGCCGTAAAGCAACATGCGTACCGACGCAGCTGCTCACATTGTTTATATTTTTTGCTGATGACGATTATTAAATATTTCTGAGGGCTTTCTACTGGGTGGGCCTTTAAATGATCCAATCGTTGCGCCATTCACATGTTTTGACTCCGCGGGGCGATTCTACGCTTCTGCCACGGAATATTACATGCATTAAGGAGACTTCGCATAACGCTCATATAGTGTTTTTTTTTTTTTTCAAAGCACTTTCAAGCAATGGCGTGACTCTGTGGTAGAACACCTGTGGTAGAACACCTGTGGTAGAACACAGAAGACCTGGTTTCCGTTCTCATTGGATCCGGAGATTTTTATTATTTGTTTTATTTGCATCGTTATCGATTTATCGCCACACTGATTTTTGCTCACAATCTACACCACCGACGCCGACACCAGCTCCGACACAGAAATTTCGAAGAAACTAGTTCTTTGACGCTTTCGCGTTAGTGCTATCGCAATACTCTTGCATCGCGATACTGATCAGCCCTGTTTTGCACTATGCAAGTGCAACGCCGCGTTAATGGCGTAGCGCGTGAGTGGAATAACGCTGCCCACCAAGGAAGAGCTATGATCAAATCATTGTCATTATTAGAGGCCGGATTTTTAGGCACTAAAAAACCGTGTTTTAGGCGCCAAAAATAGGCAGGAAAAACACAGTTTTAGGCCCCCAAAATCGTAAATATAGGCACAATAAATTTTTACAAAAACTGAAATTTTCGAATAAGGACTTGCGCGACCTGGTCTACGACAGGAAAGCAAACAAATGTTATATTTTATAATTGTACAAAGGCGTTAATGATTTAACATAGCCATGCAATGGTCCCTTTTCGGGCGCGGTTTCCAGAACACGGTCTCTCCTTTTATTGTACAGAATGGTAAGTTAAGTGTCCACCATCGAATAAACACGCTCCTGGGTCTGCTTCTTTTCGGCATGGCTGGAAAGGGCAGCACAGGATTCAATAGCCAGACCGCTAAAAGGCCAGAAGGGTCTGTTAGCCTTGTATTCGCCGGGTCTAATAGCGCAGAGTCAATTTCTCCTCTTTGTGTGAACACCATAAAGGGCCCCCTTACCAGGTTTGAGCGTTTCCAGCTAGAAGTGTAATGCATGCATTGCGCTAACGATCACGTCTGCCAAGATTTGCAATGCTACGCTCCCCGGAAGGAGGTGAAATGTCAGACTGAATGCCTCGTGCCCTTTATCTCACGGGCGCGCGCACCAATGTGGGGGAGGTGAAGTTCAACAAGGAATGGTCCTGTGTATGTCACAGTAGTGCATGCAACTGCGAGAATTATTCGAGGCTACATGTGTAATTTGTGCAACTGTTGCTTGGATAGAAGAATGAAAGTTAATAGAAATATCAAAACATACAAACGGAATGTGTGCGCACTTTTCTTTAGTTTTTTCTTCGAATCGAGAGCGATGCGAGACTTAGCTGCCTATATTTCTTTTGTGTTCGTGTCTCGCCGTTCCCGCGTCGTGCCGGCGCCAGCCCTGACAACGCTTAGCATGTTTTTGGTGCATCGTTCCTTACAGCAGTTCCAGCTGTGCGACGCGCTGTGTCGTGGTAAGGATACAGAATCCATGCCAGCCTCTCCAAACGCATAGACGGATTCATCCCACAGAAACAGGCAGTACACTATAGAGCGAACGCCGAAACGATACAACACCGCTTGTGCGCACGACCTGGCTAGGGCATGTCATGTGCACATAGTGTAATCTTGCGTGCGCATGGCATGTTGATGCCTCAACGTCGTGTGATCTTCCGGCTCCGAGTTTCTCTGATACCGAAGAGAGTAGGGAAGGAGTTTGGCTTGCGAGTGGCAAAGGTTTCAAGCTCATCTACCGGCATCATGCTTTCGCGGCTCGTAATGAACCAATTAAAAAGTTCTTGTCATATAAAGCTCTTCATTGGGCACGCGAACACTTCCAGTATCTGACTAAAATTTCTCATGTGACCTGGTGAAGCGCCCTTTAAGAGTAAATTACAAACGAAACAAAAGCCATGTGCACATCTGATTTTTTTACCTACTTTCTATTTTCCCCTGACGGCACTCCATGGTTTCGCATTCACTCTCCATATTCCTGCTGCTGCGCGCCGGCACCTCCTGTTTTCTGCCCCCCACCACGCCCAAGTCTTCAAGGAGGTGCTTCAATTCCATGGGAACACTGGACTGGAAAACCGGCAGTAAAAGCCGCCCGCCACGTCCTCGGCCATAGACGCCACTCTCCTCTTCTTCCCCTCTCCTCTTCCCGCCTTCCCGTCTGGGACGTGCTCCCATTTAGGGTTGCAGAAATAGCGTCCTTTCCTCTCCCCGGCTTCAACCGCTCGCGCCATGTCAGTGCGGTGGGTTAAGGTGGCCGGCGCGTCCCATTTCACTGCTGCTACCGGTTGCTTCCCGGATGTTTGTTGAACTAGGGAACTATAGGTTGTTGCACCCCATAAAGTTCCGAAACGTCAATTTTGCCCGGTAACATGAATTACGGTCTCAAACTGTACTCGAAAGCAAAATTTGAGGCTAAATAGCGTTCATATAGGCACCAATTTTGAAAATAGGCATTTATGGGCACTTATAGACGTTTAGGCACAAACCCCAAAAATAGGCATTTATAGGCACTATAAAAACACTATAAAAGCACTCCTTTACCCCTAATTCATGCTCATATATCAAAGTGGCGCGATAGGAATGCAAGGAAAAAAATAGGCATTTGCCTATAATCCGGTCCTCTAGTCATTATCATCATTGAAGACATTAGCAACAGCATCAGAATTCGCCTTCTGTCCCGCGAGAAGTTACATTTGCAGCTGTATGCGTGTATGCGTAGAAATATTGATGACTTGTACTCTTTATCAGTAGTCAGAATTGGCTAGCCTGTCAGCGCAATAAAGCTGCTAACTCATTACTAGAGACCGGATTATAGGCAAATGCCTATTTTTTTCCTTGCATTCCTATCGCGCCACTTTGATATATGAGCATGAATTAGGGGTAAGGAGTGCTTTTATAGTGTTTTTTATAGTGCCTATAAATGCCTATTTTTGGGGTTTGTGCCTAAACGTCTATAAGTGCCCATAAATGCCTATTTTCAAAATTGGTGCCTATATGAACGCTATTTAGCCTCAAATTTTGCGAGTACAGTTTGAGACCGTAATTCATGTTACCGGGCAAAATTGACGTTTCGGAATCTTTATGGGGGTGCAACAACCTATAGTTCCCTAGTTCAACAAACATCCGGGAAGCAACCGGTAGCAGCAGTGAAAATGGACGCGCCGGCCACCTTAACCCACCGCACTGACATGGCGCGAGCGGTTGAAGCCGGAGAGAGGAAAGGGACGCTATTTCTGCAACCCTAAATGGGAGCACGTCCCAGACGGGGAAGGCGGGAAGAGGGGAGAGGGGAAGAAGAGGAGAGTGGCGTCTATGGCCGAAGACGTGGCGGGCGGCTTTTACTGCCGGTTTTCCAGTCCAGTGTTCCCATGGAATTGAAGCACCTCCTTGAAGACTTGGGCGTGGTGGGGGCAGAAAACAGGAGGTGCCGGGCGCGCAGCAGCAGGAATATGGAGAGTGAATGCGAAACCATGGAGTGCCGTCAGGGGAAAATAGAAAGTAGGTAAAAAAAATCAGATGTGCACATGGCTTTTGTTTCTGTTTGTAATTTACTCTTAAAGGGCGCTTCACCAGGTCACATTTTAGTCAGATACTGGAAGTGTTCGCATGCCCAATGAAGAGCTTTATATGACAAGAACTTTTTAATTGGTTCATTACGAGCCGCGAAAGCATGATGCCGGTAGATGAGCTTGGTCTTTGCCACTCGCAAGCCAAACTCCTTCCTACTCTCTCTTCGGTATCAGAGAAACTCGGAGCCGGAAGATCACACGACGTTGAGGCATCAACATGCCATGCGCACGCAAGATTACACTATGTGCACATGACATGCCCTAGCCAGGTCGTGCGCACAAGCGGTGTTGTGTTTCGGCGTTCGCTCTATAGTGTACTGCCTGTTTCGTGGGATGAATCCGTCATGCGTTTGGAGAGGCTTGGCATGGATTCTGTATCCTTACCACGACACAGCGCGTCGCACAGCTGGAACTGCTGTAAGGAACGATGCACCAAAAACATGCTAAGCGTTGTCAGCTGGCGCCGGCACGACGCGGGAACGGCGAGACACGAACACAAAAGAAATATAGGCAGCTAAGTCTCGCATCGCTCTCGATTCGAAGAAAAACTAAAGAAAAGTGCGCACACATTCCGTTTGTATGTTTTGATATTTCTATTAACTTTCATTCTTCTATCCAAGCAACAGTTGCACAAATTACACATGTAGCCTCGAATAATTCTCGCAGTTGCATGCACTACTGTGACATACACAGGACCATTCCTTGTTGAACTTCACCTCCCCACATTGGTGCGCGCGCCCGTGAGATAAAGGGCACGAGGCATTCAGTCTGACATTTCACCTCCTTCCGGGAGCGTAGCATTGCAAATCTTGGCAGACGTGATCGTTACCGCAATGCATGCATTACACTTCTAGCTGGAAACGCTCAAACCTGGTAAGGGGCCCTTTATGGTGTTCACACAAAGAGGAGAAATTGACTCTGCGCTATTAGACCCGGCGAATACAAGGCTAACAGACCCTTCTGGCCTTTTAGCGGTCTGGTTATTGAATCCTGTGCTGCCCTTTCCAGCCATGCCGAAAAGAAGCAGACCCAGGAGCGTGTTTATTCGATGGTGGACACTTAACTTACCATTCTGTACAATAAAAGGAGAGACCGTGTTCTGGAAACCGCGCCCGAAAAGGGACCATTGCATGGCTATGTTAAATCATTAACGCCTTTGTACAATTATAAAATATAACATTTGTTTGCTTTCCTGTCGTAGACCAGGTCGCGCAAGTCCTTATTCGAAAAATTTCAGTTTTTTGTAAAAATTTATTGTGCCTATATTTACGATTTTGGGGGCCTAAAACTGTGTTTTTCCTGCCTATTTTTGGCGTTTCAAAACACGGTTTTTTAGTGCCTAAAAATCCGGCCTCTACTCATTACAAATAGCTCACGCATGGTTCATCAAAATTGTAACCAATAGCAGCACCCACAACATCAACAGCATGTTCTTATCACGCAAGGGGTAGCGAGTACACCTTCGTTAGGCGTAAACGTTGCAGTTGCGTGGTATTGGTCCACGTAGACTGCTTGGTGAACAATGTCAAATATGGGTGCAGTAAAGCTACCCGCCAACTACAAAGGGCTGTGCAGCAATTATCCATCACCTTCGGGACGGCTCTAGCTTTTTATAGTGTAGGTAGGCGGTGAAGTGGGCTTGTTGGTACCATAGGTCGGCACTTTAAGGGAGTACTCACTCAAACTCACTCACCACAATTTTTTCAGCCTTCGCACTCACTCACGTTCACACTCACGTCCACTCACACTCATGAGTACTCACTCACGTTCACACTCACGACCACTCACACTCATGAGTTCTCACTCACGTTCACACTCGCGTGCACTCACACGCATGAGTACTCACTCATACTCAACTCACCACGTTCAAATGAGTGTGGAGTGAGTGTGAGCTGAGTGCACTCATGAGTGAGTGTGCCGAGCTCCATAGGTCGGCACTTTAAGGGAGTACTCACTCAAACTCACTCACCACAATTTTTTCAGCCTTCACACTCACTCACGTTCACACTCACGTCCACTCACACTCATGAGTACTCACTCACGTTCACACTCACGTCCACTCACACTCATGAGTACTCACTCACGTTCACACTCACGACTACTCACACTCATGAGTTCTCACTCACGTTCACACGTCCACTCACACGCATGAGTACTCACTCATACTCAACTCACCACGTTCAAATGAGTGTGAGTGAGTGTGAGTTGAGTGCACTCATGAGTGAGTGTGCCGAGCTATGGTTGGTAATATGTAAAAGTGACCAAACCAGCGGATAAAACGAAAGCGTTAGATAATAAAAAAGCGGGAGTAGCTGACTTTCGCTATGACGCGGCCTTTTTGATTGTACGGCTCACAATGACCACAAGTCTGGTTTTTAATGATCGTGCCATGGCGAAGCTCTGGTTTTGCAGTCACGAAAAATATTGTGTCTTAGCTTCTGCGTGCGCATGGTCATTGCAACCTACTTTCTGGATCCCAAAGTTTTGTGGACTTTATTTAGACAGACGTAAAAACCTGAAACTGCAGCTTTCCGTACTTGCAGTAACCATCCTCCAACGGGTTTTGCTCCCGCAGCTTTGTTGTGATTGTGGTTATTGTTTAGCGCAAGCCGAAAGTCTTTTAAATGCGAAAGCATTTCTTAGCGAACTCCAGACACTATGAGAGTTACTATCTATCTATCTATCTATCTATCTATCTATCTATCTATCTATCTATCTATCTATCTATCTATCTATCTATCTATCTATCTATCTATCTATCTATCTATCTATCTATCTAGCCGCCTACGTCTGAGTGCTTTCGTGATCGCTTCCTTAACTTGGGGTAGACCAAGATTAGTTTGGGAAGGTAACAGGGTTTGACGCGTAAGTCTGACTGGTCGTGACATGAATAACGTTAAAATACCGTCGCGTACGTCGTCAAACCCTTTGATCCAGACACGTATGGCACATACAGGTATACCACGGGCCGCGGTACGTGGGTATGCACCACATGTAATTGACAGTTCATATTGTCACGCACGTTTCTTGTATTCGGTTTACGCCCACAAAGACTGTCAACAATGCTCGGCGCAAACCGCGCCTCAGTGTTCGAGGAGCTTCACGATTGTAGTAGATCGTTTTCTTAAGATTGCGCGCCAGACCCGAACAGTCAATCTTATTCCAGAACTTGCGCGAACACCAGTGATAAGGCTGTAAAGTTCGATGCGTGATGTGTTAAAGACGGCGCGTGCCAAAGATGATCAGTTTATCGACGGCCGGCGCTTTGTTCGCCGCTATCATCGTATAGTGTGTATTGCTGTAGCCTGATTTTATGTATCCCAGCCGAAAGTTCTGCCAAATAAAAACTTTCAACTTTCACACTCCGACTGCTGCCTTCGTCAACGTCACGAACCTCGACACAAAATCTACCGAAGAACGGCGAGAATAGAGATTGGTAGTTTAAATGCGAGAGCGTTCAGAAAAACTGGCATTGGCCACGTTGATCCGACGAATGCAAAGAATAAATATCAGGGTCCGAGCAGGAATGAAACCCAAGCATTCTGCGCGGCAATCAAGTATTATACCACAAAGCCACGCCAGCTATTGGAAACTGATTTGGTCAAAAGACCCTATGCAGGCTTAATGGTGGTAAAACGTCAATTGTGGTTGCAGTGCTGGCTATGTAATTTTATAAACATTCCAAATGTACTCCTATGAAGCAAGCGTCATCTCACTTAGGTTTTCGTCTCCTTCAATTTCTTCTTAGTTATATAGCGATTACTACAAACAACACCCCTATATTTTCCTTGGATTTATTGTCTGCTAGTTCTCATTAATGTTGTGGCTAACAAAAAAAAATGAGCCCGGTAAAGTTTTAGTTTTGTGAATTTTAAGTACTTATAAAATAGTCTCATTTATACGGGACCTGTGAGCCTTGTGCTGTTGACTAGTTTTGTTGTTATTTGCAAGCTCCATTTTCGTGCAATTATGAAGTCACAATAAATGCGCTCTCCCGAAGAAATTATTCTTATGATTCTGTTTCATACTTTTTTTTCAACGTAGGGTGCATAAAGGTTCGAACGGGCAAGCTATTCTTGCAGCACCAATGAGTGGGCGCGTTCATTTTTTTCTTTTTTTTTTTTGAGTCATATATGATATCAGAAAGTGTGGTGAAGTTCACTTGCAGTCGTGACTACGCAGACGAATAGTGCGACAAAGAACCTTACCTAGTGCTGAGCACCAAAGGCAGAAGGACAAGAAAAGCATGGTCTACCTCTAGTACAACGCCGTATACTGTTCAACAACTTCCCTCACGCGGATACTCGACTGCACGAGTAAAACCGTGATCTTTTATTGCACTAGTGTCGTGAAAATATCGCATTGTGCGTTTGCTGTAGAACTGTGATTAATCGAAAAAAAAATCTAATCCGTCAAGTGCGGTTTACTTGATGAATGTCACGAGGGGAACACAGGAAAATCTAAGTCAGTTTCACGCCAAGTGAAAGGTGTACGAACTGCGGCGCATTGAATCACCTGTGTTTTTCTTGTTCTTGTGTTATGTCTATATGCTCTTTTCTGTTCTTTTGTGTCCTTTTCTTTTGTTGATCTCCTATTTTGTGATCTTTACTGTTCCCTTCGCAGGCATATGCTGTATTTTAGGTTGTTTGCTTGCGATTATGCGATTTCTTTAACGATTATTTATTTTCTGCTGTGTGGTCTCCTTCCTGGCTGTATTTTCTACTGTTCGCTGCTTCGAGCACGGCGCATTTAACTCCCGGCGCTGGCGTTTCGACTCCGCTACTCACTTCTCTGGATGTGTGTCTACACCGGACGCTGGAGCTTCGCTGTCTCTTCGCCTATTCTGTATTTACTGTTCCGCCGGAAAACAGAAAAAGTCACAGTTTCACCGCAAGGGTGAAGCAATGAATGCGATAGCAACAAATTGTAATGTTATACGAAGTGAGGCTGGCAGCTAAGGTCTTTTGGATCCGATGTCACGCAACTCTAGAAAACACTTGTTTAAGAGAATTCTCTTCGCGTTGAGAGCGCAGCACGTAGAAGGGTACACCGGCCGCCCGCTGTCGGCTGCCGAGATGGGGAGATAACGCGCGCGCCCGCGACGACCGCGGTCGTAAAATCGAAGGTCGCTCGAGGGACCCCCCCCCTCGCGTCTTTTCACATTCGCGAATGACGGGCGGGGCCGGTTGAACAGTTGGGGGGGATCTTATCGCATGCGCCTCGGAGCGACGGAGATGCCGGCTCGTTTGATCGCCGCTTCAGCCGCGTTCACCGCTCCCGCTCGCCCGCTATTACCCGCTGGTAGAACGTACGATGCGCAGGGGGTTCTTATCAATTTGGACTTCATACGCGACATGACGGCGACGGCGACGACAACGGCAACGGCGACGGCAAAAACCAGTCGAGACTGTCCATATAATTGCTATCGCAATAATAAAATTCATTGTGGAAATTTAGCGCTTTGTTATGCGTGTACCTTGTGGTGTCCCGTCGATTAGTAGCGGTATACAATATATAGTGATGCTTTACCAATTACCAACAGGCCCAGTCTTTGACCTTTACTAAACACCTGCGAATATGGTACTGTCAAGTAACAGAGTGTTGCAATGCGTAACTTTCCTGCAGGTGCACTTATTGCACAGCAAAGCTGCTTTTTCGTGTTTTGTGCAAATGTCAATAGTCGTAATATTCTCATTCGAAAAAGGACGAATTTCGATTGGCACTTGGATTTAAATTTTGGAATTCGATTCGAATTCGCAAATTGATATTCGTGAAACCCTAACTAAAGGCACCCTGTGTAGCACTTCTGCGGAGGCGGGCGAATCCATCGCTGCCGCCGCTGGTCCGAACCCTTCTTTCGTTTCTACCGCCGGTGACCAAACAATAAGTTTGAAATGTCGAAACTTTTTCTTCATTGTATTCCACCAGCAATATTGAAATTTGGTACTGAATAAGAAGCTCAGAAAAGCGGCAAAGCAACATGCATTCGCTTCCTTTGTTAAGAAGGGTGGGAAGAAGAGGCGCAAGCTACCGCTGTGGCAGAACAAATGTGAACATCTTGAATAACCGGGCTATACTATTTCCGCCCTCGTCCGCACTCTCGCCTTCCATCCGCTTCCCTTGAATGCTCAGCGTTGTCTGTGGCTGGCTAATGTTAGTTAGACGCTGGCTTCTGTCGATTTAGGCTGGCTGCATTAGCGTAGTGCTGGCTATCCACCCATAAATATGTAATAAATATCGCATGACAAGTAGGCGGAAGTCGTTCGCGACGACTTAACATTGTTGTTATGTGTCAGAAAGCGCGAGCATCATTGCTTGTTATAGATGTTCTAATAAACTTCAAGCTACGACCATTGTGCCTATATTGGTCTAATGTGTGCTGGCCCAGCAGCAATGCCCGTTCAAACGCTGTTTACGAGCATGCCATCACGTGTATCTCTCTTCCATTAGACAGATGCCTGCACTCGAGCGTTAGTGGCAATATAATGTTGAAATTAGAAGCTACTTCTTAGGCGTGAGAGTGTAGTCTAGATGCCTGTAGAGCCCACGTCACGCAAACGGCTCCATCTGCGCGCAGACTTCGCTTGCCTTGCAACACTTGCCATAAAGCGAACGATGCCGCATAGACCACTCCTTACTCGCTGATTTCCTCAATGTTGACTCGTAGAACACTACAGGATGTGCTATCTACCCCAGAAGGTGAAATGCACCAGTCAGCTAAGGGTTTGACACTGACCATGTGTGCTGCATGCACACCACAAGTTCAGCAATTACAAAGTTACCATACCGCCTCACCTATTTTACAGCGAAAGCGATTATCAGATCACAAGGGCCGTTTTTGCGCCGTAGTTGTCCGCCTCCGCCGCCGCCGCTGGTGTCCGTAACCACTATCACGCGAAAGAAGAAAAAAACAACTAAATAAATAAAAAAATACCTATGACAGAATGGGAATCGAACCCGGGCCCTCTGCGTGGCAGCCCAGCGTTCTACCTCTCAGGTGCGCCGGGGCTTGAAACTGCGTTGCAAACTGACCCTCTGCAGGCTTTATATCGAGTAAGGAATCGCGTTAACAAGTGTTGTAAAGCGTTTTAGAACAGTAAAGTAGCAACCAGGCGTCACACAATGTGAATTGCGTAACGAGTGGATCGTTCAGTGCTCCAACCCATTACAAAAGCCTCAGGTACAATTCTTCATCGTCGTCAGCCACAGCACCAACAAAGTGCACATAATGCGTTACAAATGTGTAGCGGGTACCACGCTTTTCCGAAGCATGACGAATAATGGCATGTGGACGCTTCCCCACTACACAAAAATTATGATGATTTATGGCGTAGTGGGTACCATGCAAGTGGGCTTGTATTTGCCCCAAGAGTGTTTGAAAAAGGCCCTAGAAAGGCCGCTCTTCCGTCTTTCGCTTTGACTGTGCTGCGCGTTCTGCGCAGACCTGGAGGTTTTTTTATTTTTACTGGATTTATTCCTCACTCATTAAGTTTATTCGCCTTGTTCCTTTTTTAGTATTTTGAATTTGATACTCCCAATTGCAGGGCATGACCTGTTTGAATTCTGTCCTAATTATTATGTCGGTATATTTGTTTGCAGCAACTGTAGCACCAAGGGTTCAGAAAGCGCTGATTTTTGACGAGTCAGCCGCGCCGACCATTACATGCAATCACTTGACATTAAAAATAAATTTTTTTTAAAAGTTGACAGGGTAACACCCTTAGTTTTACTTATATGCCTTCCATCAGGGCTGGGCAGTTTCGAAGATACATGTATCTTAGATACCCTTTAGTTATCTTGTATCCGTATTGCGATACGTCTCGCAAGACGTATCGCGAATTCGCGATACAGATACAAGTTTTCTGCTTTCCTGCTATCTGTATTTGTATTGCCGATACATTCAATAATGTATCGCGTATCTTAAGATTTAAGACACTGCTATCGCAACGCTACCGTGCGATAGCAGTGTCTACCGTGCAGTGTCTACCGATAGCAGTGTCTACCGCAACGCTACCATGCGATAGCAGTGACAGCGAAACGATAATCGCTGACTGAACTACACTTCTGAAGCTGGCACGAGTGCCACTAAGCCACCTGAATAAAACCAAGCGCACTGACCATTTTATCTTTCCGCCCGAATCCACCAGTGACGGCAGGCGATAACGTGTTCCCATCCCCTTTCGGTAAAGCGGAGCAACATGACAGGGCTTGCGCAGTCTCGACAGAAACGAGTACGCGAACGTAGACATTCGCGCGCTTGCCCACGTGCCTTTTGTTTTGCCAATTTTTTCCCATTTTAGTTGTGGCAGTGCGCCGCTGGTAAATGGTTACCAGCGGCGCAACGCGTGCGGTGATGATACACACAAATTCTGATGACGCTATCCGGCCTGATGCTTCGTTACGAAACCTGAAGTAAGGGATTTCTTTGTATCTTGTGGCTTTCATGCTGCAGCGATTTCATGGATTTTGCAGATGTAAGATTGAATTACATGTGATTGACTTCTAACTATAGATTCTAACCATAGCGCCGCCAGCATACCGATCCTGGATGTAATTGAGCAATCGTTTACCTAACAGAAGATATCATGGCATACCATACCGTCTTCTTTCTGCTATCTTTGTTCAAACAGTTCTTGAATTCATAACATGAATGTTAGCACCAGTGCATCCTTAGTTAGCCTTCTCTTGCATCCCATAAATTACCTAGGGCTCTGAACAGTTCTTTCTTGTGTGTTCGCTGCAATATATATCTTGTGCAACGTGTAGCAAAAATAAGCTCTCGGAATGATACTTTCTTTTACCTGTCTGCTTTATTTCTGCTAGTGCTTACACATTTATACTTCACTTGAGTTTACTGTTCTTCCAAGGTGATTTGGGAAACAAACATGTCAATATGTGGGCGTACACTGGGTATACAGTACCAAACATTCTGCTGAATACTTAAGAAAATAGCGAATTTGAGTTTGCATTATAATAATGGGAACAATTGGGAGCCACGTTTAAGACTTCAGGAAAAGGGATTTGAGAAACCTTGTTATGTCAAATGGTCGTTTTTTTCATGAGCGTGCCAAAGAATCCATTTCAGGCAATTTTCCATGAAGTTTTTTATTATCTTACCGTAACAGGAAAGTTGACGATATTTCATCCTTAATGGTCATAGCTATTGGGGGTGCCACCTGTATCGTGTTTCAAATACTTCTTCACTGTGAATGGGTGATAAGAAACGGCTTTCCTGTTTTAGTTATACCAGTTTATATATGGCCAGGTAGTCGGAGCTATAGGCGGCAACAGCGTGAATAGCGGTGGTTCCCTGAAACATTTGCGCAACAATACTGCTACGCGTCCTTAGTTTTATATTAAAGCGAAAGCTGTTATGAGATCACAACAAGGGTCGTTTCTGCGCCGTAGTTGTCCGCCACCGCCGCCGGTGTCCGTAACCAATATCGCACGAAATAAGAAAAAAGCTAACTAAATAAAAAAAATTACACCATCTCCCGCTAAAGGGAACCATATGTAGATGTGAAGCAGCGGGCGCAAACGCTTACACTGGCGGCGGCGTTGACGCTGGCGCTCATCTCAGCGTCGCGCAGGAGAGAAAACTGGGGTGGCGCAAAGCACGCAGTGATGGAGCGGTGTTTCCTACTGGAACATGCCAATCGCTGCTAATGGGCAATGAGAGACAGAAGACTCCTACTGGACACAGAGACCCGCAGTCCGCTTTTAGTTAACGCGCACGCTGCGAGTTTTTATTGTTCAACAACGCACAGGAGAAATCTCCCACCGGCACCACCTTACAGGTCAAAATCCATTGCCATATATACGGAGTGGCCAGTGAACGGTTGTGCAGCGCGAGCAGTCGGTTTTTTCAACCAAAAAACTCGCTAGCAGACGCTGCCTGCGTCGGCGTCGCAAGGCGAGAGAGGGGGGAGCGTAGGAGAGGAGAGAGAGGAGGGGATGCGCATGCGCAGTGGGAGTGTGGACGCCGCGGGCAGGAATGCCTAGAGGAGAGAGGGGGAAGCGTAGGAGATATAGGGGGGACGCGCATGCGCAGTGGGAGTGTGGACGCCGCGGGCAGCGATGCCTAGAGGAGAGAGGGGAGAGCGTAGGAGGGGAGAGAGGAGGGGAGGCGTAGTGAGGGTGTGGTTGCTGCGGGGAGGGTGCCTAGAGGAGAGAGGGGGGAAAGGAGGTTTTTTATATTTAATTTTTTTGAACGGGTTTGCGCATGCGCAGTAAGGGATGTCACGCCGCACACCGGATTAAGCTTCCGCCATAAGATGTTTCACATCTAAAAACCACCTATGGCAGAACGGGAATCGAACCCGGGTTCTCTGCGTGGCATCCCAGCACTCTTCCACTGAGCTACCCCGCTGCTAGAAACTGCCGTGCAAACTGACCCTATGCAAGCTTCATGTCGGGGAGGAATCGCGTTAATGTGTGTTGTAAAGCGTTTTAGAGCAGTAAAGTAAGAACCAGGCGTCACGCAATGCGAATTGCGTAACGAGTGGGTTGTTCAATGCTCCAACCCATTACAAAAGCCTGGGGCATAATTCTTCATCGTGGTC
>JALIZH010003714.1:0-24917 GCA_030522465.1 Rhipicephalus appendiculatus
CAGCATTTAGTAACTGTTACTACCCTAGCCGTTACTAGCCATAGGTAGTAACTTTTAAAGGCTTTAAGAAAAAAAAATGTTGTAACCAATACTACCTGTTCATTTTGCCGCATTATTTGTCCATTGTTGATACTGGTCAAATTAACGTCTCATTACTACACAACTTCCGGTAACCTTGCGTGGTGTGTCACCAACGCGAAGAATACATAGACCTAACAAGTTCATTATGCTACAGTACTAAATAAGCGACTCCTGGAGTATTTATAGCCCCTACTTTGAAGATGCATGTCTGGTACAGGTGAGCACCTGTGTTTCAGGATGAATTATAAACTGCTCAGCGCAAAAATTAGACACGGTGCACAAGACGAGGACCAGCAGGGTTGCCGTTGGGTGGACATAAAAAGGCGCCAGAACTCAGGCCAAAAGTAGCCAAAGTAGCCATGTCATTTGATATTATCGCCGAATTTCTAGCCAAATAGAACAGAAGCGGTATTATGAACAGAGTCTTTACTATTGATGAATAAATAAAACAATTTTGAATAAGTAAAACCACGAGTTTAAAAAAGAGCCATGGCGCCAACTGGAAATTTTTGTCACCAACGGGGTCCAAAAGTAGCCAATTTGGCGCAAAGTAGCCACCAACGGCAACCCTGAGGACCAGCGCAGCACTTCCAATAGATTTTATTACAAGGACGCACAAATATATAGGCTACAGACAAAGATAAGATCACATGCTTATCGAAGAACACAAAATAACCAAACAAAACTGAAAGGCAAGAAGGAACCCCTAAAAAAAATTCCCCATCTCCCGCTAAAGGGAACCATGTCTGGATGCGAAGCAGCGGGGGAGATAATTAGCTAGCTTGAGTGGGAGGAACGCCGCCGCTCTCATTTCACGGCAGCGGTCCGGGCGCTCATCGCGGCGCTGCACAGGAGACAGAATGAGGCGCGCGCGCTCCGTCATTTTCATACCGCGGAACTACCGTGGCGCTCGCAGCAGGTATGCAGCTGTCACACCACCTGTCGTGCGCGCCGCTTCGTAGAGGATTCCTAGAGGAGGGGACGAGGGGGGACCGTAGGAGAGGAGAGAGCGGCAGGGGGACGTGCATGCGCTGTGGGGGTGTGGGACGCGGGAGCCTCTCCGTAGAGTAGAGGATTCCTAGAGGAGAGAGGGGGGAGAGGACGCGCATGCGCTGTGGGGATGTGGGACGCCGGAGCCGCTCCGTAGAGTAGAGGATTCCCAGAGTAGAGAGGGGGGAGAGGACGCGCATGCGCTGTGGGGGATGTGGGACGCGGGCGCCGTTCCGTAGAGTAGAAGATTCCTAGAGTAGAGAAAGGGGGGTGAGCGTATGAGAGGATAGGGGAGGGGACGCGCATGCACCGTGAGGGGTGTGGGACGCGGGGGCCGCTGCGTAGAGTAGAGGATTCCTAGAGGAGAGAAAGGGTGTGAGTGTAGAAGAGAGAGGTGGAGGGGACGCGCATGCGCTGTGGTGGTGTGGGTCGCGGGAGGCGGGAAGGAGGGGACGGACTAAGCCCCCTCCAAACACAGTGCAAGCAAGATCAAGGAATGGGGTCAACCTGGGCGACAGACACCACCTGCCTAGTCATTGCTAAGCAGCGTCTCTGTGCTCTCGGCCATGACTCTGATGACTGTGGTAGTGGTTGACGGCCTTCATATTACTACAATGTTCTGGTTCGCATAATGAGTGCTTCCCTACTTCATCAATGTGGCCGGACGCGGGGACGCGGGATGGGGGGGACGGAGGACGTGGGACGCGGGAGGGACGGACAGAGCCCCGAGCATAAGATGCTTCGCATCTAAAAACCAAGTGATCACCCTGGAGCACCACGTGCCGAAGAACCCAAAAACGCCAGTTCTTTTTCTGATAAGGATATGGACGGTTTACTGATGCAACTTCCTTGAGCTATTGTTGCGGCCTCAATTATAAGTCTAGTGCCTTCGTTAGGATGGGGGGCGCGAGAACTCTTGTTTTAATTGCGAAGCATCTTACGCTCGGGGCTATGTCCGTCCCTCCCGCGTCCCGCGTCCCCACGTCCGGCCACTTTCATGAAGTAGGGATGCACCCATTAAGGAACCAGAATACTGTAGTAATATGAACGCCGTCAACCACTACCACAGTCATCAGAGTCATGGCCGAGAGCACAGAGACGCTGCTTAGCAATGACTAGGCAGGTGGTGTCTGTCGCCCAGGTTGACCCATTCCTTAATCTTGCTTGCATGTGTTTGGAGGGGGGGCTTAGTCCGTCCCTCCTTCCCGCGTCCCACACCACCACATCGCATGCTCGTCCCCTCCCCCCTCTCTCTCTCCTACGCTCACCCCCTTCCTCTACTCTAGGAATCATCTACTCTACGGAGCGGCGCCCGCGTCCCACATCCCCACAGCGCATGCGCGTCCTCTCCCCCTCTCTCCTCTGGGAATCCTCTACTCTACGCAGCGGCTCCGGCGTCCTACATCCCCACAGCGCATGCGCGTCCTCTCCCCCTCTTTCCTCTAGGAATCCTCTACTCTACGGAGCGGCTCCCGCGTTCCACACCCCCCACAGCGCATGCACGTCCCCTCCCCCCTCTCTCTCCTCTCCTGCGGTCCTCCCGTCCTTTCCTACGTCCCCCCGTCCCCGAACTGCACGTGTTGCATTCAGTAATGCGTGGCCTTTCCGCGAAGTTTTCTGTGCAGTAGTTCAGCTCCGTTTGTAGACGTTGCTCGGGCTGCATGAGTCCTTGGGTAACTTCGTCACGTGCCAGTTTGCACGTGATATCTCAGCTGCCACGTTGCGCAATAGAACGGCGTTGCGCGGCTTCGCTTGCGCGCACAGTGATGTTAAGGACAACGGCAGTACATAGCGAATACATTGTTAAATTCTCGTGGTCCGCCACGCATTTTGCCTGACATGCGGGACTTCTTCCTTAATGTTACTGTTTACGAACTGCACCGCTAAACGAACTGCGTTTCGGCGGGAAAAACAGCAGCAGCGTACGAAGGAGCATTGCTGGATCTCTCGATGGCTTTCCGTCAATGGATTATAGACTGCAGACTCGAGATCACTTTGCCAGCTGCTCCTCGGTTCCTTCAGCATTGTAAAAATATCAGTTAACTTGTGAGGTGAAGAGTAAATCCCCAGCGAACTAGCTACAGCATGCATACTTCATAAATGTGCCCGCGGGATCACTTGCTTCACGCGGCGTACACTAATCCAGTGTTCTCGCCGGTTTATGAAGCATAGTCACGGCGGCAAAACGGCAAAGGTTTGTTCCAGGTGATAAGTTCTTATAATTATTGGCAAAATTTACGACACAGCAATTCATACGCGGCATTGCAAAGCACCGCTAACAACCTAACACGGCTCCGCTCATGGGTGGGCTGCTGCACGGAGCACGCAAATTCCTTTCGTTCACCGGCTCAGTGCACGTTTACTATATCCCGGCAACACGAAGCCATCCAATTTCCGGGCATCTTCCTTGGTCATGCAAGGCCAGGAGAGGCGCTCAGGCTCAGGCGATCGCGCGCCCATGCAGTGCGGCCCAGTAGCGTAGCCAGAAATTTTTTCGGGGGGAGGTTCAACCATACTTTATGTATGTTTGTGTGTGCGTTTGTATGTGTGCGTGCATATATACGCAAGCAAAACTGAAAAATTTCGGGAGGGGTTTGAACCCCCCAACCCCCCCCTTGGCTACGCCACTGGTGCGGCCATGCCTTAGTAGAGTTTCCTACGGTTTCTGTAGCTATACTAAGTGTTCGATTTTGGGGATTTAAGGACTGTAAGTTATCAATATTTATTGAGAAAGACAGTGTGCATGTATAAAAGGTGAACGCTTTCATCAAAGATATCTCGGTGAGACCATTCGTCGAAACAGAAGACTATATTTCAAGGGAAATGCTTTGTCACGTTCACTTAGTTAAATGTAGAGGTTTTGGAGCTTTTGCATGGTAGTGTCTAGCGCACCACGATATTGAGAGCTCGTTCAACACCACCAGTCTGCAAGTTGTTCACTTGCTGTGTCCCCCTCTCTCTCTCTTGTTTCTTTCTTTTTCCGGCCTCCTTGAGAAATATGACACAGGTTTCTTGTTGTATAGTTGCTTGTAAGCGTAGCGTGTATTACTGCAGTCTGCGTAGAATTGCGTCTAGCGTTTGCATATACTGGCGCAATTTATAAGTATTTAGTTTATAAGCGCCTCCGGCGCTTGCCTGTACTGACTCAATAAACTTCCCTTTGTGGATTTTCCGAGAGCTTCCGTCATAGGGACAGCTTGTTTGCTGCCTCCCAAGACAAAGACATACAGGTGTGTAGTATGTTTGTGCGTTTGTCAACGAGTTCAGTGTTTCAGTACCAGTGGGTGATAATTTACGCAGCTCCAAGTCCTGAGATAACTGTCGGCCAAAAAATATCCGTGGGACCAATTTTTCGTTGAAGGCGATTATAGTCGTCATCGGTCATTTTGGTACAAAATCTCATGACGACATACTCGCCGAAGGGAGCAAAAAGGCTAATCAGTACCTAGATACGTATACGATGAAACCTTCTTCAATGCTTGAAGGCAAGTGTATTTGCTCGTCTGCAGCTATATTGCAGACTGCGCGTGCATGCGAATCCTGATTCATCTGCCTTCATGGTTTCACTCTCTATTTTGCCCCACAGTTGCCTTCCCCACATGTAGGGTAGCATACTGGACAATTCGTCGAGAACCTTATTCCCTTTGCATCATTCCCTCTCTTGCTCTGTGTCTTTTACTGCTACAAATGCTAGCTACAGCAATTCCATTGATTCTGTGGTGAAGTGCATTAGGCAATTCACTGTGGCTACAGCTGTGCGTTGCGCTTCTTGGAATGTAGGGCCAAGGCAGTCGACCCGAGACGTCATTATTAATTCAGTGTGCACTTCTATTATGGATTTATGGATTGCCTCAGCCAGGAATCTGCGGCACAAAGCTTCGACCGTCTGCAGTTAACAGCGCACACAAGCGACGCAGGTGGTCATCAGAATACATTTTTCACATCATCAATCAGATGCCCTAACGGGTATAACCACTGTTCCAAAGACCTTAATATATATATATATATATATATATATATATATATATATATATATATATATATATATATATATATATATATATATATATATATATATACAGACAGACAGACAGAGAAAGACGTTGAACTAATGCTGCACGCCTCGAGCGCTGCACCCTCATTTCCACTTTGTTTTACGTTATTGCACAACTTTCATCGTAAGCGTATCAGCACGCGCTGACTTCATCAAAGCTTAATGCGACTTCATTACCGCTTTGACGAGTACGGGAGCGCTATCGGAAGCGCTCAGCCTAACCTACAAACACAGCTAAATATAGCCGACGCAAACGCTACTACCAACAGCTCGATAAAATTTTCTAAATTTGTCTAAATATTTTACACATTTAGCGAATATACGTACGGCCAAAAGAGCAGCGCAACAGAGGAAAAAGCTGAAGAAACAAGCCTTGCCTTTAGCGCTTATGACATGAATTTAGAAACGCTTTCTGGAAAAAAAAAAAGGACATACATGCTGCGAGGGAGACAATGAGGAATTTAAGGTGGATGCTTAGTTTTTGCGAGACTGGCTCAGAGGCCATCACCTTAACATTGTCTACCGTTTTTCTCTGTTTTCCTGTACTATTGTTCGCGGTGCTAGCGCAGCTCGTCTACTGAGAGCTCAGGACAATTCGCCATTAGCAGAAAAACCCGCCGCGTGTGTCAATCAGTGAATTGTGAGGTTCAAGGCGGCCGACGTGGATTTCTGCAGTTCTGGTTGAGCGTTGTCCGGCGATCTTGAGACTCGTTATGCGTCACCTTACCTCGCTGGTGCGTTCAGTGATAATGCGGGCGCAGCACCACGGCGAGGAACCTCCGGTACAAGCCGCGCTTCTACAAAGCTATCCAGAGACGCACAACGTCACCAGGATTTATGGGCACATGTATGTGGCGGCCGTCACCAGGACTGATGTGCACACGTATTTGGTGGCATTGGCATGCGACTTTTGAACACTCTTACGAGGACAGGGTGTGTAGCGGAGCGAGGGATAGCGCTTCTTCTGCGCACCGGGGGACCTCGTCAACCCTCAACGTGATCAGCGATGTCAGAAGACTTGGCATCGAGCGGGACGGACGAGCATAGAGGATGAAAAATGGCCAACAATTTGGGGTATCATGTCTAGCGGTGTTGAACGCACAGATATCAGAAGTCACCATGATGTTACAGTGCCTATGTGTGCAGTCCGCACACTCGGGCGGCATGGTTGCAAGCGCTTTGTTGGCAAGCTCGACCAGACCATTAGTTTTCGAGTGGTATGACATGGAATGTCAGAGAGCCAGATGGACACATACGAAATATCTGTTCGACAAGATATGCGGTAAATTGTTACCGATGTTCACTGATTAGGATGCGAAGAGGTCCATATCGTCGAATGACATCACGCAATAACGAAGCGAGTATACTCTTAGCTGTTGCTGGGGCTGATGGAAGCGCCTCCATCTCACTTGTGCGAGTCCATACTGATCCGCACACTGCAGACAATAATTCAACGATTACCTTTTGCCGATTGCGGAAAGGCACCCAAGATATCTGTAGCCGATACAATTTCAAAAGAGAGCGGCGTTTCCTTCTTAGAGGTGGATGCACACACGCCTGCACCAATTGGTGCGGACAACAGATTGACGTCATGAGCCATACGGCCAGTGACCCCGCCTGCGGAGAACATTGCCGAGTGCATGAACGGGACTATTTCTTTATTTTAAATCCAAAAAAGTGTGGCGCAGTACCCTTTTTCGTTGACGCGACCGTTCTATCTAGGCCACGGGATAAAACCACTCGCGAAGCAATCGAAGCTTTCCACAGCAAGAGATGCGGGAAACGATGTCTCAGCCACCCGTCCATTGCCATATCAGAGAAGGAGTGCTCTTATTTGATTAACACGCTGCACTAAACTTTTTGGTTTTCAACCCCCCCTTCCCGCTGTATTTTATTTTCTTCGACTTTTTTCGTATGGACGCACGCGCCTTCATGATTTTTTGTGTAACGTGGATAGTCATTCTGTTTTGTAGGCGAGAGAAACTGTACCATGTGCTAAATTTGTAAGCTATAAGTGCGTTGCCTCTAACAATAATAATAATAATATCTGGGGTTTAACGTCCCAAAACCACGATATGATTATGAGAGACGCCGTCATAGCTCGGCACACTCACTCATGAGTGCACTCAACTCACACTCACTCACACTCATTTGAACGTGGTGAGTTGAGTATGAGTGAGTACTCATGCGTGTGAGTGGACGTGAGTGTGAACGTGAGTGAGTACTCATGAGTGTGAGTGTGAACGTGAGTGAGTACTCATGGGTGTGAGTGGACGTGAGTGTGAACGTGAGTGAGTGCGAAGGCTGAAAAAATTGTGGTGAGTGAGTTTGAGTGAGTACTCCCTTACAGTGCCGACCTATGGAGCTCGGCACACTCACTCATGAGTGCACTCAACTCACACTCACTCACACTCATTTGAACGTGGTGAGTTGAGTATGAGTGAGTACTCATGAGTGTGAGTGGACGTGAGTGTGAACGTGAGTGAGTACTCATGAGTGTGAGTGGAGGTGAGTGTGAACGTGAGTGAGTACTCATGGGTGTGAGTGGACGTGAGTGTGAACGTGAGTGAGTGCGAAGGCTGAAAAAAATTGTGGTGAGTGAGTACTCCCTTAAAGTGCCGACCTATGGACGCCGTAGTGGAGGGTTCCGGAAATTTATACCACCTAGGGTTCTTTAACGTGCACCTAAATCTGAGTACATAGGCCTCAAGCATTGTCGCCTCCATCGAATATGCAGCCTCCGCGGCCAGGATTCGATCCCGCGACCTTCGGGTCAGCGGTCGAGCGCCATAACCACTAGACCACCGTGGCGGGGCAAGTGCGTTATTGCCTCTGGAATGAACTTCCATGTTGCAAGCGTGCGCATGTGTCGTCGTTCTCATCTCTAGTCCCTGTTCTGTACTGCGCCCCACTCTTTGCATTTAAAATGAACCTTTACCGACTAGCCCAAATCGCTGTTTTTCTACTATTTCTTTAGTCGCGGAGGCGGTAGGCAGTCGCACTTCGGTCATCTAAGAGGGACCTTTACAGATCTTCCTCTGAGTTCTATCGGACTGTAGGTCAATGTGTTCAAAAGGTACACTTGAAGGAGAAACTCGCTCGACTTATCCGTAGAGTGAGTATTGAGACCGCCTGTAACCCTGGTATTCGGTGCAGCTAGCGACGTACTGTTTCGTATTAAAGGCGTTCTTGAGCACGACACCCTCGTCCTTGGGGCGCTTCTGTGATGATGGCAATGTGCGCCCAGAGAAAGGCGTACCCAGTCGGTAAATCTTTTTGCAACGACGAAAGCCTTAAACATGGAAAGGGTGTGTATCAGAGTGAATCTATTCCCCGCTCCTCTAGAACGAACAACGCCATCACATAAGTGGGTGGGCCTTAATGAACGGGTTGACTGAATCGAATTCAGTTTAATTATGTAGAGGGGAAAGGCAGAGCTGACCGAAAGAGTGAATAAAGAAAGCATGCAGTTTTGATATGCTTTTTGACGGGGTGGCTTATCTACCGCTTTGTGTTGTCACTGATTACTGAACCATCTAAGTAAGCGTATTCCTGGGCATTCATAAGCCATGGACCTTAATCACAAAGCTGGAATGCCGATATAAACATAATTTACGTTTGTAGCCCACTGACAGACTAATGAATCTTGACATGGTTCCACGAAGAGCCCGGATTTCGGACTCAAACGCAGGCGCAATTGCACGAAGCCCACATAGCGCCACAGCGAGCGAAGTGACCTTCGTGTGGCAAATGTTGCTATGAAAGCACCGCACGTAGAAAGCTGTGAGCCATCTGTTGAACCCTCCCCAAAAAATGAGCGCGCTATCACAGGTGACCACGCCCTGTAGGACAAAGTACGGAACCGAAGGCGTGCAGTTCCACGCCGCCGAACGACGGGCGTAGCGATGCGATTTAAACACGCGCTATGGCCGTTTGCGCAACCTAGCGGGTGATAGTAAACTAGCCTCCGCCACGCTGAAACACTTTATAGATCTTGTAGCACCAATGGCAAATGATGTATATAAATAGCTCGCTGTTAGTATCCCGGAAGATGCATGCCTGTGTGGTGCTGAGTGGTTTAACGCGTCGTCCCGCGGATCGAGGAGTAGCAGGTTCGATTCCCCGGTCGCTCGCTTCTGAAAAATTTTGTTCAGGACTATTTCTTTCCGTGGGTTATATATATATATATATATATACATATATATATATATATATATATACGCGTGTGTGTGTGTGTGTGTGTGTGTGTGTGTGTATGGCACAGCACGGCTACGCCGACGGCCACGCCAAGTATCTGGCCAGTGTCCATATAATTCTTATCGCAATAATACTCTAGAGTACGTCGGTGCCGCAGTTATCATTCACGAGAGCAGTCGGCCATAGCAAACATTACTAACGACAATAACACGTCATAAACTCAGCTCTCGGTTAATTTGTGCATATATTCATGTCGGCGGGATGGTTGGTGCGTGATATCGGGCACAGCAGGCATTAAGATTATAATATACTTCCTAAAATGAAATGGAAGTAGACTAAAGGATAGGGCTCCTATCCGTTAACATTAAGTTCAATCCCGCCAGTATTACCAAAGAAATTGAAGGCTACTTTCGTAGAAGGCGTACAGCAATAATTGCGCAAAATTACACCACCACTCTCATATTTACCTTTTGCAGATCTTTGTGCGTGTGCATGGAAATAGGCTGAGATTGAGTCACATTAATGGGCAGAATCTTAGTGATAAAACAGTTAAAACAGCGTAAGGGTTCAAAATTAAAATGTAATTTGTGTACGCACATATAAATGTTCCAGATTTTCAGTTGACATGATATTTTGCAAATATACAAACCAGAAACTTCTTAAACATAAAATCTCTAAATTTCACACAATCCACGTCCGCCAATCTGTACGCGTATTCTCTTCTGTACTACGACAAGAACATTTAGCCTAAAATATTGTCTTGAAACAATTCCGACGTGCTTATGGTCTGCGTGGTTTCTAAATGCAGTGAACTTCCGAGATCGGGAAGTGTACGTTTTCTTTACAGCACTCTAAATACACTGGGTACTTTTTTTGAGAAACAGCATTGCCACCTTCGCCAAGCGGCCGTCTTCACAGCAGTCCACAAGATCACGTTTCTGGCACAGCATCAACCGTTGCTCTTCGCACATCCAGCCACGTTCGTATTTGTGCCCTGAATACAAAGAGACAGCGGTTGCTTGTCTGTGAGCGATTCACAGCTAGGGAAAAGCGACTTCGCTTCAGCACTCCTGAAAACTGTACCATAAGCTCCTGTTGGACTCATTACAATGTCTTTCACAGAATGTCTAACCAGTTCAAAAGTTACTTATGCTGAAACTCGGTTTTGTTCGCTTTCTATTGTTTCAGCCATATTTGTCAGGCAATAAAAGCGTTGAGCAGCGGTGAAAACTAGCAGACAGTTTCACTAGGAACAACGCCTCAATAGGCGTCCTTAAAAAAACTTGGCTGCAGATCCACGTAGTGAATGCTGATGATGGGGCGAAGCAGTTTGCATCGGATCAAGAATCGTAGCTTTCTATTTTGTTCTGGTTAACAGCCTTTTAATTTGTTCTTGCTAACCTTTTGTTCTGTCATATCCTTCGATTGATGGGTGTTTAAATGTCGGTGTTGTTACGGTGTTGTGGCCTTTTATTTCGTTTGTCTTTTTTAAGCCATATGTGCGCTATGTACGATCTGTAGATGGTAACGCGCACAGATGTTTCTCACCTGCGCTTCGACTAGGGACTACGGCTAGCCTCGACGACATTCTGCGACCCTAAGTTGTTTCGCCCCTAAAACTCACAGGGTCCTTTATAAATTCGCTTCAGTGTAACCGAAGGGAAAATCCATCTCCTTTTTTCTCCTGAGTCGATGCATTCAACCTCCCGCGAAGTTTCCCAAAGCTTTCTGAAACTAACGTGGCTTTCCGATGCCACCAGGGTCGGAGGCGTTGAATGCTTTCCGCACCCTTGACGTAGTTATACACTGCCTGCTGGATCGTTCCAGGTTTGACCGCACAAAGGTGTCATGATGACGACGTTAGGATGGAGTCACAAATTTTGGCGATCACTTACGTCATGGTGTCGTGATATGGAGACGTCATCACGCGAAAATAGTTTTTTGTATCACTCGTGCTGACGCCATTGACGTCGGACGCCGACGTGGGCCTCCGGCCAGTTTTCGCGTTTCATGAGACATATAAGCCTTTCGCTTTAGTAAATAATTATGGGGGGATCCTTAGAACGTTCTAAGAATGTGAACGTGAAAGCCGAGTCCGACCTCCTGTGTTCTGTTCTGTTGAATCTGTCTTGCTGTGGAGAGGTTGAGGTTCATATTACCTCGGCTACTCCATATCTATGAGTTCTGCTGCGAAAAAACAAACAAACAAAAATGTTACGCAAAAGGAGCAGCTACAAAAAAAAGCTTAATAGCACGCTGAAACAAGTTAAACGAGCATGGTAATCTACAGTTTGCTTGCAGGCGTTCACACTGCAATAAAGCGTCTGTGTATTTGCTGCTGAACTGTTTGTTTAGCTATTTGCTAGTCGGCTGTTGCGGCAGCGGCCTTTTGCTCCACAACTTCTGCATTCCGAAAAGGCCCGCACCGCATTAAGACAGCATGTTGCCTTCGACGATCGCTGCCCTGTTCTCATCCACAGCCGCTGCCTCCCGACGGCGGTTATGATGAGCCGCACTTCCGAGCTGCCTAGCTCTTCAACCGGGGCGTACTTTCTTGGTGTCCCCGCTCAGGCGCTACTATAGGGCTTGGTCTCGTGATATTTGCGTTTCTTTAAGCCGTGATACGGAGTGAACGAGGCGTCATATGCCAATCTTACGACGCAGAAAAACAGCGTTCTTATTAAAGCAGGCGATGTTGCAGCTACTCCCGTGCATTTTTCCGACACCGACTACCGACTTGATATTTGCGATTTCCTATATAATATGGCGATAGCAGGTGCAGGTACACCCCCCAGCGCGTTTCTGCCGTCGCTTTCGCCATCATGCTCCGTATAAAGTCCAAGTCAACAACAGCGCCCAGTGCATCCTCTGTTCTACCCATAGGTCGGCGAACTCACTCGTGAGTCGACTCACTCGAGGCTCACTCCGACTCAGATCCAGCCGTGAGTTTGAGTCTCAGTGAGTCCGGGTGAGTAATATTTTGGTGAATTTGAGTCCGAGTGAGTCCGGTCAAAGAAAATTTTCATGAATATGAGTCCGCGTGATCTCGGCTCAGGAAAATTTTGGTGAGTCTGAGTCCGAGTGAGTCCGAAGCGCAAGATGTATTTCTTGAGTGAGTTCCACTTTCTTTTGCCGACCTATAGCCCTATCTACTCATCTTCAGCATTACTATCAGCCTTACCTGGATTCATGTTTATACTCACATCTGCTCAGACGTATTCCAAAACAGTGTCGTTCATACACCATTTCAGTATTTATTGATCAGAGGCGCGAATTACGTAGGGGGGTGACTTGACCTACCCCCTCCACCAGCTCTTCCAGAGAAGTTCGTGATAAATATTCTGTATGTTGTCGTCTCTTTCAAGACAAATGATCTTGTTTGCAAGCGCTCATAACTCGTATTCGAAGCTACTATATCAAAAGGCCCCAAGAAAAACCCGATAGCGTCAGATATTGGTGTTAAAGAGCATTGACACCATGGTCGAAAAAGCTAATTCTAGGCTAACGGACTCATGAGTCGATTCACTCGGACTCAGTCAGACTCAGATAGAGTCGTGAGTCTGAGTCTGAGTGAGTCCAGGTCAGTAATGTTTTGGGGAGTTTGAGTCTGAGTGAGTCCGGCTGAAGAAAATTTTCGTGAGTGTGAGTCCGAGTGAGTCCGGCTCAGGAAAATTTTCGTGAGTCTGAGTCCGAGTGAGCCCAAAGCGAAAAATTTATTTCGTGAGTGAGTCTGAGTGAGCTCCTCAAGTTTTGCCGACCTATGGTTCTACCCCATAATGAAAGCGCGCCAGCGCTGGGGACGAGCGCGGCGCAAGCAGATGATGAAACGAGCTGGCTATCTCCGTCGCAAGAAGGACACACACCATAATAATGTCCCGCATGCGAGACCTGGCGTCGATGGCTACTCATATGTAGTGGAAACGCCCGTCCGTTTTTTCTCGGGCAAAGAAGCATGCGGAGGCACCGGTTGGGTGGTTGGGAGGGGCTTGGTTGATTGAATAGCAACTGCGAACTTTTAAAATAAGGATGCCATCGCGAGTGTTATCTTGACAGACACCAGTAGACGGCTGATATACGTGATGTGCTTTTAGCGCTTACTTCAGGTTGAGATGACATATAGCACGAAAACGGATTCGTTCCCTGGAGCGGCCACATTCGTTGAATCGAATCAGCGTCTTATAAAGCTACGTGAGGCCGGATCCGAAAGGTATTGCTGGTAGCCTTACTGCGATAACACTCCAATTTGTTGCTATTACGTTCATTGCGTCGCCCTCGCGGTTAAATCGTTACTTTTTTTTTCCTCTCGCGAACGCCGCAATGAAAAGTGGATGTGCAATTCACCGGCTCATGCGATATTTTGTGTAGCTCAGACAACCTTGAAACAGAGACATCTCAGGCTTTCACCTTAAAAAATCACAGCATATACACGAAGTGAATGATGGTGAGTGGGCGAAGCTCGGAGGGATCATTCGGGTAACCGTGAATCCACCCGTACGTTGCCCACTCGATGATGCAAAGACATGACAACACGTGTCACGTCTTTGCATGACCCTGGGTGTTCGATCGTGAGCTGGGCACGAGCGTCGCCGACTTGTGTTCCGGGCGCTCCCAGCCTCAGCGACAACGCCAGTACGCGTTCAACGACAGAGGAAGACGATGCCACCTACTCAGACGCCGAAGTCCACACCAGTGCTCGACGCAACGCCTCGCCTGCGCATGCATCGCCACAGAACGCTGCTGTGAGTTCTGAAAGCCACGCGTCCTTGGCTATGGGTTGTGCTGCCGTGAGTACCGGAGCCGCCGCATGCTCCGCAGATACCGGCTGCCCTGGTTTTGCATGCGACTCACACGAGAGCACTGTGGAGCTGACTACCTCCTCTCTGGTGAAGTTCACCTCACCGTTGATCACGATGGAGTCCACCTCCGGTGCTCGACCCCGAGTACCGCGTCGGCCCGACGATCCCAATTATAACAGCGCCATTTATCTTCTTTAATCGTCAACTATACGAAAACCGCTAACACCATCTAGTGATATTATTTCCAAGGACATATAAACACAACGCCATCTAGAGAGCAATTCTTAAAACTAACTAGAAGTGGCTACTACAAAATACTATTACAGAAGAGGGAACGACCCACACCCTAAGGAGCTTCGCCCCTAAAACTCGCGTAGGATGAATGTAACTGTGAATACTGAAGCTAAGGTGATTAGGCCAGACTCGAGGACAAATGTAGCGACACGCTGTATTTCCATCGCGTATACACATAATGGCTAACTCACTGTCATATCTCGCTGTCAAATTATGTAGTATAAAAATGCATATCTTCTTGTAATCATCACTGGCCCCCTGCTCCATTCAAATCAAAAGTACATATATCTTGCCTAGTATCCCAACTGTAACGTTGTTACACTGGCTATCCATCAAGCGGCTGCACTACGTACATAGGTTTATGTCGTAATAAATGAAGCGCTATCACATCAAATTATCTAGGTCTGCGCAAAATGAAGAAAGTGTTGTTATTATACCTGACTTTACTGCCTCCTGCTCTCTTTACAAATCTCATTAAGCAATATATGCCATCCTTTTGTCACCTTAGTACATCTCTGTAGAATTCGCTATTCATATGGCATAACAACAACTGACATTCAGTGCCGCAACCTAATCACGCGCAGGGACGTATACTAGCCAGGGTTGCCCAGCCAAAAAGATAGCCATGAAATTGAAATCACTAGCCAAAAAGTAGTCAACTTGAGCGAAAGTAGTAAATTTAGCCAGAAATTGCAAAAATAGCCACGTGTGAGCGAAAGCAAGCGCGACGTTTTTATTTAAGTGATGAAATACAAGAGCCTTTTAGTGGAAATGTGAATAAGCTCTGCAAGAACCCTTTAAAATCATAATCTGCTGAGGTTAAAGCATATATTGTAGACTTTATTAATCAGGTCGTGCAGGATGGGGACGTTTATTGCGCTATTAGAGAAATAACACTCTCTTCACGCGTACTACGTGATTTTTCCTAAAAAGACTGGAACGCTTGGGCCTACAGTAAAAATGACTACTGCCTGAGTGTGCGCAAAATCACAGTTGCAGGGATAGAAGCATAAAGTGCAGTCACTTTCGCAATCGTTTCTCGCCTGTTGAACAAATCCGAGAAGTTAATACTCCTTAGCATGAGATAGTTCCTTATCCTGAAAAGGAGACGAGCACTTCTTTAGATATCTAAATGCTAATGTCAATGAGAGCAGAGCGTCCTGGATTCAGAGTGCGTACCGTTCAATTCCAATTACAGTTTACGGTCGTGTACAGCAAGAAGTGGTCAGTAAAATGTAGCCCTATGCAATAGTTTTCCCCCGAGTCTCGGCCAAGTATCCAATAGGTCCTTTTTTTTACTGAAATACAGTCGTCTATTCAATTTCAGGAGCTGGAAACACGCCTTGATCTCCTTGTTTTGCACCGTATGCTCGAACGCCAGCGGCTGCGACGTTTTAAAACGCTGATAATTTGGTTGAAATCGAGAAAACAAGAAAAAAAGCGAAAACTGGCTAAGTAGCTAAGACGCTTTTTCTGCTACCATGGGCCTAAAGAGAGTAACTGAACTGGCGCGATGTAGCCATACCTGGCCGCACTAAACAAGCTGTCTCACATTGTCTCGCAGGTCAGACGGCAGCGAGAAGAAACTGACAGAACTCGGTCACAAGCAAGCGTAGGGCGCCGTGTTATCTGCTGGGGAGGATAGAAGACGGGCTCATACTTAGTGGCCCGAGCTCGTAGAAAACTAGAGCGGCTTTGTAAAAGATGTTAAGTGGGTGACGATCTACGACGTTCTGTTGAGCGAGAGGTAATATCCAATCTAGCGATGTGTGTAACAAATCCAGATTTGCTGATACAGATTCTCCCTACTTTTCCATTTCTGTGAGCTGCAGTGTAAGACAAAGCGCCCTATTTCTCGCATTTCATCTATGTTAGGTAGGACGACGCAAAGGAGTTGATTATCTTGTAAATATTCACGTGAACTGCATTTGAGAGTGTGGTTGGTCAACAAAGTTAGAGCCACGCCACACGATGCCTCCTCTAAATCCGCGCGTCGTGTCAAACTTCAGTGACCAATGAAACGCACATCCCTGAGGCCCGACTTTCTTCCGAGAGGTATTTTTACAAGTTAGTAACAATACACCCAGAGAAGGCAGGACTTACGTGCTATTTTCAAATGAAAACGCTCCATACAAATTGTAGCTGATGGGACTAGAATGAGCATGGCCTGACATTGCGCGTGCGATGCTTTACAAAGTGAGCCAGAGCGGCACCTACGCTCTCAAACACATTTATTTATTTATTTATTTATTTATTTATTTATTTATTTATTTATTTATTTATTTATACTTAAATCACCAAATTCAAAAGTATTAAGCAGGGAAGTGTGCTAAAACAGCGCAAGAGGAACAAAAGAAATACAATACCAAATACAAGCGTCACGTTCCTTCGTTATACATGAGGTTATACAGGTGGGTTAGGTGTAGAAAACGTGCATATGCAGAAAGGTTGGCGCGCAAATGGAAAAACAACAGAGAAATAAATTTTTACACACGCCACGAGCGACCAAGAAATTGCCGCCCAATAAAACGTGCTCAGTACCAACTCATCACCATCAGTAGCAATCAAATCCACAACGTTGCCTTGCATTTGCGTAGTGTAACTCAATGTATTACGCCGTACGGAATGCGCATTGAGTGAGCGCTTTAAAGCTGCCCATAAGTCTCAAGAGGATTTCCCCCAATTCATCCTCAACGGTCCCGTCATGCCTTTATCTATGTCTTGATCAACGCTGGCGATTGTGGGCTACCCACTCGTTGCAGCCTACTGCACAGTTCATTGTCATCATCAGTCTAGCCACTGCTTTCTTTGTGGCCCGACAAGCGTCAGTGCTTTCATAGGTGCGGTGACAGTGACCAGACTGCCATGTCTCGTGTTTGGCCCAGTGTTATCAAAATCCTATATGGAAATTGTGTTGAAACATGAAAGCGAATGCCCTACAACGTACTTTGCGGATCACAACGTACATCTGATGGGAGAGAGAGAGAGATGGGATGCGGAAAGGCAGGGAGGTTAACCGGAAAACAAATATCTGGTTGGCTACCCTGCACTGGGGGAAGGGGTAAGGGGAGACAGAAAAGTAAGGAAGAGAGGAATGAGAGAGGCAGGGAAGCAGAAACACACACACAAACACAGGAGTGTCACAAGCGTTCAACGAGGCCGGTCGCTCGCAGGAACTTCAACAGCGCCTTCGTCGCTTTCAGGCGTGAAGCTCGATCTCCCCGGCATTTCAAGATTGACATCTCAGAAAGCGGGTGGTCGTCGAGTCGCGCAAACACTGCTGCGAGGGACTGTCTCTGAGGGGTGTACTGAGGGCACTGATATAACACATGTGCAATGGTTTCATCAATGCCGCAATGTTCACATGCAGCACTGTCTGCCCATCCGATGCGGCAAGCAAAGGCGTTCGTAAACGACACCCCAAGCCACATGCGGCAGAGAGCGGTCGTCTCAGATCGGGGTAGGCGAGATGGAATTACAAGTCGTAAACACGGATCTAGGCTGTGATGTATTTCTATAAATGTATGTACCATAAAGCACTACTTTTATGGGCAGTACTTGGCGAGTGCTCCCTAAAAGGTTTACAACGAATTTTCAGAGAAGCCCTCACGCATCTTACGCTGGGACTGTGTGAGCTCGGCACAGGCCAGGGGATTTGGTTTTCACCTTTTCCTTAATGCATCAGGAAGGCCTTTTCTGAGAGAGAACAATGAGCGCATTACTTCTAATGAAAATGCTGGCTGGCGGAAGCTTGTATTTGATCGTAAAGGCATTTTAAGCGAAGTCGTCTTGTATTAGGGTAAGGCGGGGCAAAATGAGACACGGGGCAAAACGCGACATTTTGGCTTTGCCGACCTCTATAGCTAATACAGAAAGCACTTTTCTTTGTTTCTATATTTCAGCGAGAGGTGCTATTAGTTGTCCATCTTTTTATGTGTAAACGTTGATGATTGCTCACAGCGTTCGCGTGGGAAAAATTACGCGGCTGGTGTCAATGTGTTCGTGACCTGTCAAAAAGGGGCGAAATTTTGCTTGGCCAACTTTTCGGATCCGTGCTTGAGGCTACTCTGGCGTCAGTACAACAACGTAAGTATTTACATTGTTACTTTATACTACTAGCTACATGCCACCAAAATTTTAGTTCATTTGGTGCGCGGGGGCCAAAGCGGAAATTTTTTTTGAATTTGGGCACGTGAGGGGGGCAAAACGCGACAAAAGAGCATTGAATTGCCTTAGAGAGTGTCTTAGTAAGTGAACCATTTACTTACACTGATTATATATTATATTTTATTGTTTAGGAGGGTTCGGACGCACAAGAGAATATCATATAGAGCTTCCTGGCAGGAAAACGACGTGAAAAAGCACTGATTGCTGTTCAGGACACTCACTCCATTCGCGCTGCATCGATTCTCTCAAGAGGCGCATAAAAAAATTGGCATAATCTACAAGTCAAGTCGTTCACAAACACGTCTTGAGATCGTGTTTTAATGACATTTGTCCAATACCGAAATTAAAAAAATACAAGCGCTAGAAAATCCGAATCTAGCACAGTTTTGAATACATTGCCTCACAAAGCCCGGCTGACGAAGTTGAAAGACACGAAACGCCCACTTCTGCATCAAAACGGCAAAAATAGGCGAAGAAGATGCGTCAGAACGTATCTAGCCTCCAATTGTTGAATAATACAATGAAGTGCAAGCGTTCAACAAAAGACAACTTTAGCACAAAGAAAGACTGGTGGTGTTTGATCTGCAAGGAGTTTTGGAGCAAAACAGCACCGGATTCTATTTGAATTCAATGCGTGGAGTGCAAGGACTGGGGTCATGAAGGCTGCGTGAGGGCCCACGGAGTTTATTTCAAGTGCTTCTACTGCAAAAACTGAAGGGCTAAATTTTTTTTCACACTGTCTCATTTTGCCCCGCAGGTTGGGGCAAAATGAGACATCTCGTGCATTTTTTATTTCTTTTTTAAAATAAGCTTTTTTACAGTGGCAACATGGTCATATTTATGTAGCACATACCTTGTACCTTAAGGAAAGTTTCTGCATTGACGTTTAAGGGTAAAGAGTGAAATAAAAATAAATATTGACTATTTTCAAAGTTTTGTCTCATTTTGCCCCACCTTACCCTAGATATCTCTCTGGGTTGGTTCCAGGTTAGGAAAGAGCCGATCTTCTTCAACCCATGAAAAAAGACACCGCGCGTTGTCAATGAAAGGCAGTGTCAGAGTGGAGTAAATAGAAGGTTAGGTTGAGTGGAAAGATAAGGCCTCTTTTTAAAGGTGAGTACCCGGTCCGGGTACATATCTATTCATTAGAAAAATTGGCGAGTGCCGTACGAATCTGTAATCGAACCTAATACCACCCACGATGGAGGCGCACGCTCTATATGATTTAAGCGCCGCTCTAGTCTGCTGGGGCCCCTCTTTCTGCTGTTTTTGTTTCTCATTGTTGAATGGCTAAGAAGGGGAACATTGGAGCAGAGCCTAGTCCTTGCTGTTTTTCTCTTTCTTCCGAATTTTTTCCAGCAATTCGGCTAACGATCTTTCGCTACTCTAAGCCACGGATGAACGTTTTTCTGAACGAAATATTTCTGGGATTTTTCATGCGGTGGGACGTTCGTTGTTGTTTCATCAACGAATAAGTTTTGACTATATAATAAGAACTTTGACCAAAATGCGTGCTGCAGAAGGCACAAAATAAAGAGAGAAAGGTAACTTCATTTATTGCCCACGATAGCATCAGGGGTATGAAAGGTTGGTAGTCTCTTCGCCATCTTCTCAGCCATCGGACAGAAGCCCCTGCTGCTTGACGGCGGCCTCGGCCAACTGCTGCTGGCTCGTATAAGGACAACTTGTGTCAAAGGGTAAATGCCATGGCCAAGTTTCGAACATAGAACTGGAGCGTCGTGCATGTACAACTTCAGATAGGTGTGTTCCATTCGGTACGTGGTCAATCTTTACGAGTAATCCAGGAGCGATATGACAGTGTGACACACGGGAGTGTAACTCTGTGAATGTATTTTGGTATATCTCGTAATGTTCTTGCTCCCTGAGTTCTTAATTAATACTTTTTTTTGTAGACAAGCATGGTATCAGTCTTCGTGAAACAAACAGTTAACGTCAAGTGGCAGCTGTTGGTCTCCGCTCGCGTAGTCTACTACCGCTGACAGTAAGAGCACGCCAAAACACTACGGCGAAAAGCAGAACACACGGGACAAGCCGTGAGGAAGGAGTTGGAAGGAAAAAGTAAAGAGAGCTGGGGAAGAAAGACCACTGACTCGAAATGAATGCCTACAGTGCGATTTAGCTCTTGTCCAATACGTCTGCTTTTCTTTGTGTTTTCTCGGTATCCTTGTTGTCAGTATAAATCATCAACTGTCCTAGTAATCTATTTTAGTGCCTCTCCTGCTATTGCTCTACACGCGGCTTTTCGTGTAAGGAAATGAGCGCTTATGAATGCGAAGGCTGAAGCTGCGTGACCCGTAACAAAGAGCTCATAGGGAGACCATTCCATAACTCATCGTCGCAGTTCATCATCATCATAAGGCAGTCACAACATCAACAAACAGTCATGTGTGGGTACAAATATTGCCTTCGCTACGCTACGATACTTCGCTAAGTGAGGAAGAATGATGCCGTAGTGAGTCGCTTTAAGGAAGGTTACAATGGGCTCCTCCAACTTACGTTGTGAATGTGCTGCGCGTTCCGCGTAGGCTAGGGGCTTTTTTAAATTAAAATTTCTATGACGAACGTTTGCCAACAACCTCGTATTTCTGTTTTAGTTGTGCCAAACACTTACTCTATCAAGAGTGTGTCGATGTCTTAAGTTGTGCTCCGGTCTGGCGGTCAAGCACTGCTGTTGACATTATTTCGCGCTTATAACTCGCGCGCAATCTGCAAACATACTTATTATGCTAGTTACACCATGACGCGTGTTGTCCCTCTAACTGACTGCTGATGTCGCGCTGCCCAGGTCGTCCGTGTACTAAGGGCGTTCTCCATGCCTTTAGGCTGCGACCAAGATGGCCGATTTGGCGCGGATTCATATAGACTTTGATAAGGTACTTAGTCATCTCCACATAATTATAACCACAACTGTGCCCTTCATTGTCACTTCTCAGGAAACGTCTTTACATTTGTCGGTGCTTGGGACTTCCGCAGTGAGTTTGGGCTCAACAGAGGTAGGCCTAACTGCTGCGTCAACAATACAGCTAGTTAACCGTCACGCAGTCACGTACGCGCAAAGCCTCTTCCGTGACTGCAGTTTCGACCGGCAGATTAGATTTGCAGAACGCTAGGAGAAGTTCGTCAACACCGAGCCGACGTCTGTTGACCGTTCGGTGATGAAGCCTGTGTTTGCCGGCAGAAACGAGCGCTGCGATGTCGTGCCCCGCCAGCCGTTGCCCAAACAAGCGTGCTCCTTTCCATCAGGCTATACGAACAGCGCTTGGAAGGGGACTATTTTCAGTCCGACCCCGAGCCAATTACCGTGGGACCAAATCTGAGGCGTCGTTTACGAAGGAACGAGTGCGAGAACAGAGTGGTGGCGTGGGCACGACCCATTAACGTCGTTAGCGCTCTCAGCGCAGAATCCCCGCGCAGCAGTTCTCTGTAGTCCGTACCGAACCTCAGTACGTGACGTGCTTGGGACTGCTTTGAAACGCGCACTCTGACCTTCGCCACCACGAATACAACATTACCTCTGCCCTCTGTTATCAATGTGGACCTTCAACGACATGAGCGTTGTTAGCTTTGCTGGTCCTACGAAGAAATTGTGGAAAACTTTCAACGAGATGAGCGCTGTTAGTTGTGGTGTTCCTGTGCAGAAACTTGTGAAAGCTCGATCAGCAGTGACGGATATAAATATGACGCTCCCTTGCACTCTAGCATAGAGGCCCGAAAAGGTTCTCCTGGCGCGTTTCTGGTTGTATAACTTTCTCGAAACCACGTAATACTAACAAATCATGTGTTGGTGCTGATTATGGGGAGTATACTCAATAATAAATGTGAACGTAATGTATTTAGCTTTTTCATGTACTATCCTCACGCAGCATTACGACTGCGCAAAGGATTGCAGGAATACTTGAGATTCACTTACATTTAGAATAGATCTGATATTTGTAGCTATGTGATGTGCGATTTCAAAGTTACACAAGGACAATAAAGGATTCAGCTAGGTTGAACGAAAAATAGGCATCGAAAAGCTCTTTCTGTGTGGCACGTGTCTAGTGTTTCGCAGTAGGTAGTTGAACTTATTTGCAGCGTCTGAAATACAGCTGCTGTGTACGAAGGAGCGGTACCCTGAATTACGCAAACTGAACTTCCCATGATTCAGTAACCTCTTCTGAACTGCGTGACGGTGGGTGGTTCAAAGCTGTTCTTCAATTTTTGCGAAGGGCTCATAGGCGCAGCCTGTCATTGACCGTTGTCCGATCACAATTTTGTATTATGACTCGCCTCGCATGCGTTTTTGTTGTAACCTCCGGAGCAGGGTGCAGACTGTCTTACTTCATGTTCGACGTGAGTTTTTCCGAGCGTTTCTTTGGACTTTCGGCCCCAACAACAATGTGTCCATAGTGTCACACTGCATGTCATTCGCGACGTACTCTTCGGAAAAAAAGTACCTACACTGGATTGCCTTTTGACAAACGTGTGCCAACTAAACCGCAAGTTCTTCTGATCTGTACATATATTCAATGTGCTTAAACAGCTTCTGAAGGGCTCCAGTGAAGTAGCTCCTATACAGCTTACGCTGCCATCATGCAGTACGCTCCCCGCAGGCATGTATGAGTAACTTTTAAGGGGCCATGACACGGTCACCCAACAACTTGTGGTTTTCGGCGAAAACTAGAAGTGGAGGGTCTATTATGCCTGTACAGATATGAAAAGTTGGCCCGTAAAAGAATATTTCAGTGCAAAGCAAGCCCTATAAATCTACGGCCGTTAACCCCGCCCAACGCCGGCGACCGCCATTTTGCCATGGCGCATGTGACGACATATGCTGGAAGGGGCGGAGCCGTCGTCTTCTGCCGAAGTTTCAGCCACTGCAAATTGTTCAATTTCAGTGCCAAGCTGAAGAAAGATAAGTTATCTCGATTTCACGCGCTGCTGACAACGGAAAAATATCCTTCGCCGGAATGCAGACGCTCGCAGAGCTAGCTTCTTGTTACGTCACGGCTCGCGGCTGCGCCAGTGTGGCCCGACTGTCGGGCCGCTCGCGTGTTCATAAAAATATTCAATTATACATTAGGCGCTAGACTAAATGTGGTAATATTTCACCAGAATATTTGAGAATAACCCGCATAACACCGCATAACACAGATTATGATCGAACAATTGGGTGTCATGGCCCCTTTAAATTTTGAAAGTGTTGGAGAGTATAGTCGCAATAATGCGCGTTGAATGGATGCCCACAACGTGGTTACATCTCAGATGGAACCTTGTTCTTTTAAAGACGAAAGTCTTTCTTGGGATAGTTAAACGCAAAAATTTGGGTCTGTATGTATCTCCTGTCTGTTTGTCTGTCGGTAACCCGATTCAGCTTCTCGGCCAAAGTTTAACTTCTTTCTGAACGCCCAGCCATCTTGAACTGGTGTTCACGTTCATATTTGTGAACATATTCGATCAGAAAGCAAATACTACGCATTCCTGAGGCACAACATTAATATGTAAGCGTCAGGACGTGTGTTCTTTATTAGAAAATACATAGGTACGCAATTCTAAAGACCCTACACTCTAAGAAAAAAAGGACTAAAAGGGGTAGGGAGGTTAGTCCTTTTGGGGATCAACTGATTTGCCACAACCAATAGTCCTTTTGGGGATGAACTGCAAGAGGATAAACAGTTAGTCCTTGAAGGATTAACTGCAAGGGGACTAGGGGTTGCTCCTGTGAGGACTAATGGTTACTCCTGTGAGGACTAATGGTTACTCCGGTAAGGACTAACAGTTGCTTTTCGGAAATGGTCCCTGAAAGAGCAAATGTTACTCTCATAAGGACTAACTGTTGACCCTCAGAGATGATCCTTGGGAGAGCAAATGTTACTCTCATGAGGACAAACTGTGGATCCCGTGAAATCATCCTCGGGAGAGTGAATGTTACTCCTTCCGGATAAATTGTTAATCCATATGAACAATTTTTGAAGGCACTAACGAGTAATCCGCTAATGATTTACCTGTGAATGACCTGGTCATCTTCACCAGACTGACATGATAGCTTAGGTCATCTGCGCTTTACTCAGCACTACATCCATGTATGTATGTAGGAACGAATAATTCGAGAGATCAATTCAGGGCTAGAAACATTTATTTTCCCCAAACAGTGCGCCACGCGCACCAGCGGTACTGGCCGTCGGCTGCTGTTCACCTTGATGAAGCGGCACTGCAGGTCACACGACCGGTGAGTCTTGCTCGCCCAGTTGAAGGCCCAGTGCTGCGTCCGTGTCGCTTTTCGTCCTTCTTCGTTTGTGCGCTAAAAAGTGAAACATGAATTACTAACATGCCCAAGC
>JALIZH010003716.1:0-17263 GCA_030522465.1 Rhipicephalus appendiculatus
CTTGTCTCCGTGAGCTTGCGCAAAAACTGTTAAGATTAATTTGTTCCAACGAAGCCGAATCACAGTTTAGCTTCAGAAAGATATAGAAAAAAACGATAGAAAGACAGACAAAAACAGAGAGAAAGAGAGAGAGAAAGGTGTAGAAAGAAACGCATAAAAAAAGAGATACAAAAAACAGAGAGCAAGAAAAGACGCAGAAAGAAAGAGACTAATGAAGAGAAACAAGAAAAAAAAGAGAAAGAACTAGAGAGAGAGAGAGAGCGGGAGGAAGAAAGAGAACCAGAAAGAAATAGAAAGAAGCAGATACAGAAAAATAGATATCGGAAATGAGAAGAAATAGGAAAAAAGGGAAGAAGGATATATAAAAATGAAGATAAACAAAGACGGTCACACAGCTGTGCTTTTGCTTCAGGCTTGGCACCATATAGCGCGAAGCTGTCATAGTTTTTTTTTTTTCTTATGTAAGCCGGTGTTTATCACTGCTTCGCGAAGACCATTTTCGACTCTTATCTCAGCTTGATGACTGCTCCACGTGCACTCAGGAGATTGTACCGAGAATTGCATCGCGTGACCGCTCTGGTACTTTAACAACTGCAGCGAAAGCGTGATCATAAACAGCAACCGCTGGTGCATCGCTTCGAGTTGGCTTTAATTCTTTGGGCACTCTGTACACCATTGTTTCCAGCGCACGTTTTGGCTAGTTGTCGCGAACAGAGGGTAATAAAGACCAAGATACATTGAAATTTGGAGGAACTGAAGGGCCTTGGTTATAAAAAATTTTTCATTTAACTTCAGTTTGCCGCGAATTGCTGCATGTGATAATTTTCACGTGCCGCTTTCTGCGCTCCACTGCAAAAGTATAATTTTTATTTGTTCGGAATGCACAGAACCTGGAGCGATGTTGAAGTATATTTGTTGGATGAGAATTGATTCTATTTACGCGAAAGCGGAGCATGAATGACCTAAGGTTTAAATTAATTGCTGGCAAAAGCCACAGATCAGCGTTTCATGGCTGTTTGCTGCAACAGAATATGATGTGCCTCAGAATGATGGTGTGTAATTTTGACGCACTTGCAGACAGCCCGTCAAAGGTTGCGCCTGAAAAGTTAACGTGTCCTTCAGCTGTCCTGTGTTAAGCGCCATCAACAGGAGTCTCAGCTATCTTTATTCAAATATCGTATATATCACTTATGAAAAAAAGTCATGTCTGCCTGTTTTTATCAAAGCACGAACTTAAAACAGCCCGTCAAGATGTTTGGTTCTTCGTCTCACACTTTAGGTTTGGCCGTCGCGTCGGATCACTGCTGCGCCGTGCCGTGCCGTTATTGTTATATGATGCCAGGTGTAATGGATTAAGGACGTTCGTCACTATGTTTGGTGATGTCGGACGAGAAAGGATTCACATGAACCGTTTAGACGAAAAAAGAAACTTTATGTTAATGTTACACACTATAGAAGAGAAAGAAGCGATAGGGGAAAAACTATATACACAGCGATAATCGTCCAGTATATGAGGAAGGCAGTCGTGACCAATACCACACGACAGTTCTGATCACATATAGTTCCCGATTCTTAAGAAAAACGCCGTCTCACAGTTAGGACCCCCCGTCGTCGCGGCATGATGTGCTCGTCGACGTGAGCGAGGGCAAAGGTGGCAAGGGCAGGCATGGTGTGCGCACGAGGGGGGCAGGGGGGGGCGGCCGCTTCCCCTAGTCACCTAAGAGAGGGGGTGCAAAGTCGGCCCCATACATTGACTTAATAGGGAGGGGGGGTGGCGCTGCGATGAACCTTCGCCCCCCTCTGCCCCCTGAAGGGGAACCCTGCGCACGCCTATGACGGCAGGAACGGTTGACGACACACGGATGCGCTACCGTGTGCAGCGCCGCTGAGTAGGACGTCGAGGCCAACCCAGCAGTATGGGCCGCAACTCCCGAGGACCGGGGTCAGGCCACGACCCACGAAGACCGCACCAGGTAGGCCTCGTCCACGAACCTGCTCCCGGCCACTGCACCTAGGCAGGAGCCACTCAGCAGGCCTCGTCTTTGGACCTTGGACAGGCCACCGGAAGTGGACCTGGCAGGCACGCCCTGGTCCAACGCCCGCCTCAAGAACGCCGGCAGAAGCTCGTCATCTCGAGCGGCGCACCGCTTCCTCTGTCTTCGTGGCTTCACGCCGCGAGCTTCTTCCGCACGTTCTGTCGTAGCGCGTTCCTTGTTTGTCCTCTTCTTTTGTTGTTTTGTTGCCGCCTCCGTGCCACCTGCCCTACGCTCGTCTTCTTCAGTTTCGGTTTTCAGTTTCTTGACGCTTTCAAGTCCCTTATATGCACAAGTCACGCCTAACACACACCACCTTTGTGTCCTTTCCTCGCAATATCCCCCTGCTCAAGAAAGTTGTTTAAGAGAAAAACAACGTTTTGCTAGCGCACAAGGTGGACTACACGCAAACTAAAAAAAAACAGTAAAACAAGCCACATTATTTACAGGTGTTCAGTCCGTTAGTCGAAAGGCGGCTTAACATTAATAAAAAGCATGGTTTATCCCTCCGTCCTTAGGAATCGGTATAACACGAAAGTGAAACGTGAAATTACAGAAGTAGTTGAATGTTTACTGTACATTGATATAAGAGAGCTTCCACAATGTCAATTTGGTGTTTGAAAGTTAGCCTATAGCACCGTTTAACGTGGATGCATTCACGTTGACGCCTAGTGGTACATCTGTATCCCGGCAACTAAAGTCCACGATCATTGATTAAACAAACCCTTGTCGTCATAGAAGCTTGTGGTAGCTGTACGGTGAGAGCGGAATCAGAGAAAGCTGTATGGCAGCCAGAAGAGCGTCACTGATTGGACGGCGAACTTAGGCTAACGTCGCATACTCGCAGCATGTTACGTGTTAGAGTTATTGAACACCACTACCCGACCAGAGGGAAACGCAACGCGCGTTGTCTACCCCGTTGTCCAGCTGCGATTTTTCGCGGGGCGAGCGTACGTTGGGCGTTGGTTGGGAACGCCGAGTTACGGCCACGCGAAGCAGACGCGCGTGGCATAGCTATTTTTGGTATGGATGGTTGCTATGAGGAAGGCCGACGCTGGGGGGTTAGGACCGGTAAGGCCACTACCCGGCAGTATGTTAAGGCGTCGACAAAATTGCAATTTTCCTATTCGAAACTTGCCGAGTGGGACGGACGCGTAGAAACGGCGCTTTGAAGGAACTAATCGTGGATTTCACGGTCATGATTCATTACTTCATTTTAGCAAGAGCACTGTGAGAGGACAACGGTAGATATAAAAGGCGCGTTTGTAAAGCGCACATCGTATGTGACCGTGGCACGGTGGATAGCCCGCCCGCCATCTATTCCCGTGGACCGAGAGGTCATGGGTACGACTCCCGTTGACGGAACATTTTAACACGAATGTGTTTTATGCCGGGGTCCACCAAGATTTGATTGACGTATTTCCGTCACGGAAATGACGTCAAAAAATACGCATGATCAGAATGCAAAGAAAAAAAGTTCCGTCAACAGGATTCGAACCTTCGCCCTCTTGGTCAGCGACAACAGATGCCGGACACGCTATCCACTTCGCCACGGTCACATACTCTGCAGGCTTTAAAAAGTAATGCATTATGAACGTGAAATGCACGATTAGTTCCTTCAAAGCGTCGTTTCTACGCGTCTGTCCCATTCGGTGCGTTTCGAATAGGAAAAGTGCAATTTTGTCGACGATTAACGCACTGCCAGGTGGCGACCTTACCCCTAACATCGGCTTCGCTCATAGCATCCGTCCATACCAAAAATAGCTGGGACGCGGGAGTGCGTCGCGTGGCCGTAACTTCGCGTCCCCCACTTACCTCGCGTCGCGAAAAATCGCAGCCGGCAAACGGCGAAGACACGACGCGCGTCGCGTCTCCCTCTGGTCGGGCAGCGTTGTTCAATAACTCTAACATGAGGTGAGTAATCGACCTTAGCCCAAGTTCAGCGTCCAATCAGTGACGCTCTTCGGGCTGTCGCACCACTTTTACTAATTCCGCTCTCACCGTACAGCTACCGCAAGCATCTATCACCACGAGGGTTCATTTAATCGTTGATCATGGACGTTAGTCGTCGGAATACAAATGTACCACCATGCGTCAACGTGGATGCTTTTATGTTAAACGGTTCCATAACTGTCAAACACCAACAGACATTGTGCAAGCTCCCTTATATCAATGTACAGTAAACGTTCAAATACTTCTGTAAGGACAGGTTTCACTTTCGTGTTATACCGATTCCTATGATGGAGGGATCGACCATGTTTTTTTAAAGACGATAGTCTTTCTTGGGATACTTGAACGCAAAAATTTTGGTCTTTCTGTCTGTCTGTCGGTGACCCGATTCAGCTACTCGGCCAAAGTTTAACCACTTTCTGAACGCCCAAGCCATCTTGAACTGGTGTTTGCCTTCATACTTGTGAACATATTCTATCAAAAAGCAAATACTTCGCATACCTGAAGGCACGACATTAATATGTTAGTGTCAGGTAGTGTGTTCTTTTATTAGAAAATACATAGATACGCAATTCTAAAGACCCTAGTGCTTTATCAATGCCAGCCAGATGCGGTCAATTTAACGTAGAGTAGGCGCTGTCTGAGGCAAGGCAAAACATAGTAGTACGACCGGCACCAGACTATCGTCTTTCGACGACATTTGCAGCGAAGCACGTACATACGCGGCCAATTTTTTTCTTTGTCTTCTGATCGTGTCTATTTTTTCGACGTCATTTCCGTGACGGAAATACGTCATTGAAGTCTTGGTGGAACCCGACAGAAAACCCTTTCGTGTTAAAAATTGTAGTTCCACTGAACGCTAACCGGCGAAGAAGTCAAATGCGGCTAAGGTAGTCGGCACCTATGTTGTCAGCGCCCTTAATGTACTCGACCACAAAGTCGTACTCAGTAAGCAAGAGACTCCAGCGGAGCACTCGGCTGTTGATTTGGTTTGCGGAGTTTATGTAGGCGAGCGGCTGGTGATCAATTTGCAGCACAAACCGGTTTCCGAAGAGGTACACATGAAACTTTTGAATAGCCCACACAAGAGCCAGCGCCTCTCTTTCGATAGTTGAGTACCGTGACTCTCGTTCGAGTTCCCGGCTTCCGTATGCTACTGGATGCAACATGCCGTCATGACGCTGCGTTAAAACCACTCCAAGACTTGATGAAGATGCATCCGTGCGCAAGATGAATGGCTCTCGTAAGTCCGATGACCGCTATACCGGACCAGATGATAGTAGACGCTGTAGTTTTACAAGCGCTTGTTCGTGGCATTCTTCCCCGAGGACCCTATTAGGACCTCGCTTCCTAGTGAGTTCCGTTAGAGGTGCTACCACAGTGGAGTTATTGGGGACAAAATCTTGTTAATAACCGGTTAAACCAAGAAAGGTGCGAACATCTTTCTTCGTCTGTGGTCTCTTTGCCGCCTGAATCTTCTCCAATGTCTCAATATGTGGCGGGAGAAGACTGTTTCCAACAATATGTCCCAAGAATTTCACTTCAGCAAAAGCCACCTCACTTTTCGAGGGCTTTATCGTCACATGAGCTGCCCTGACATTTTGTAAAAACTTGGTGAGAGTTGTGATGTGCTCGTCCCAAGTTCCAGTGCCTATGAGTTCATCGTCAAAATAGTGATAGATGTTCGGTATTCCGTCTACCACTCGTCTCATTAGTCGGGTGAACACAGCGGGTGCTGTTTTCATGCCGATAGGCATGAATCTGAATTGGTAAAGGCCAGAAGAAGATTAGGAATACGGTGACGGCCTTGGATCATTCGTGCATCGGCACCTGCTAGTACCCTTTCGTAAAGTCGACTTTCGAAAAGTAGCGGCTCTGACCCAGTTTGGCAAACATCATGTCCATCCGGGGTAACGGTTCGTTGCCAGTAACTACGATTCGATTCAGCTGTCTGAAGTCAATACAAAGGCGTATGTTCCCATCTTTCTTCTTGACCGCGACGATTGGACCTTGATATGGATACTCCGAGGGCTCAGTGATGCCTTGTGTTAGCGTGTCCTGCACTTCTTTTTCTACAGCTTCTTGGGTGGCGAATGTTATAGGGTATGGGCGTGCGTTTACCGGTGTTTCAGTGGTAAGGCGTAACTTGCACTCGACAAGCTCCGTGTTGCCCGGTATGTCGGAAAACATGTCATGGAACTCTTTTCGAAGTTCATTAATTCGGTTGGTCTGCGGGCTGTTCAAGTTAGTCGCTACTAACACTTTTTTATATGTTTCCCGTTGGTGCAGAACAACAAAGGGAATTTCTCGCTCGTCAGCAATGTCTGACTGTACAGCAACAGCAGCGTGATGTACTTCACTCTCGGGCTCTCTTTCCTCTTATTTCTTGAGAAGGTTAATGTTAAATAGGCTTCTCCGAGCTCCGAGATCTATCACATAGTCATAGTCACTGTGTTTTCTGACCTCCGGGAAGGGTCCCTCTCATGTCAAGGTCAGCTTCTTTTTTGATGGTAGTAGCAGCAACACTTGGCTGTTGAAGTCTTGCTTTCCTTTTGTAGAATTTCTTCTGCGTCATTTTCCCTTTGAGGAGTTCTTTATGTGGTACCTTGCAGGTGTCCTTCAGTCGCTCCTGGAGATCTGCAACATACTCGTATGTTGTTTTCGTATCAGGATCGATGTTGGCCTCTGTTCACAATTCCTTAAGCATTTGAACAGCTAAATAGCGCCAACTTCAGGGACAAAACACAAGAGAGTGCGACAGCGTTTGTGTGTGTCGCACTCTCTTGTCTTTTGTCCCTGAAGTGTGCGCTATTAAGCTGTTCAAATGGAGTACCAACTAGACCAAACACGCACCTCCTTAAGCATCGATATTGGCCCGCGTACAAATCTACCGTATAGGAGATCGAACGGCGAGAATCCAAGGCTCGTTCGAGGAAGCTCACGGTAGGCGAAGAGCAGGAAATCCAAGTACCTGTCCCAGTGTTGAGGCCGTTCTCGACACATGTGGCGAACCATTTGTTTGAGAGTGACGTTAAATTTCTCCACAAGTCCGTTGGCCATGGGGTGATAGGGCGTTGTGGGTAGCTGGCAAAATGAAAGAACTGACCGAGTTCGTGCATGAGACTCGAGGTGAACGACTTTCCACGATCGCTCACTATCTCCCGTGCCACTCCAACACGGGAAAACATCTCTACAAGAGCTTCCGCTATGTGCTCTGTCTCGATGCTCGGTAGTGCTACCGCATCCGGGTGATGCGTAGCGAAATCTACCATTGGTAAGACATACTTGTTGCCCTTGGATGACGTTGGAGACAGAGGGCCAATAATATCGATGGCGATCCACTGAAAGGGTGTGTCTATAATGGGCATATTTCCCAATGGGACTTGAACGACGAGGTGTTTAGGCACGGTCCTCTGATATATGTCGCACGACTTCACGAACCGCAGGACACCAGCCCGTACACCCGGACAATAAAACTCGGGAAGGACATAATCTGTTGTCCTTCGTTGCCCCTGGTGACCAACCAGAATGCCTTACGGTGCTCCGAAGATCGGTGCTCCGAAGATCGTTGGGGACAAGTTGCTCAAAGTATCGCCGTTCTGCCGTGCGGTGGCGCCGAAAAAGAATGTCGTGTACCAGCACAAACTCATTGACTGCTGACTTCCTGGATATAATTTTCTTCCCCAATGCAGTGAAGCATGTTTCCAGCGTGGGATGTGTGTGCTGTAAATTCTGTAGCTCTTCCCGGCTGATATCCAGGGGCTGGATCAGAGGAACAATTAGTTCTCTGGGCTTTTTTCTATCTTTTCCTGCGTGTTTAGGTTCTTGCTCAGGGCCAACTGGATCATGATGAATCCGTGCGAGTTTTGGTCGTCGTGCTGGCTTCGCGGCTTGATGTGGATCTGACAGTACACCCGCAATGTCGCTAAGCACAACTTCATACAACGGATTCTCCACAAAACAGCAAGTACCTGACCCTTGAAAAGCGGAGAATCGATGTACACTTCTCCTTCTGGTAAGTCTTTCGGAGACCGGTCCAATAAACGAATGGTACGGGTGCTACCAGTCAAATTGCAGTCAGGAACCAGTGACCGCTTCACCGCTACGGTATTGCGTCCTGTACCCCGTAATACGGTGACCAGCTTTCCTTCCACATAGCCCTGTACTGTTTGCATCTGTTTTGACCCGTTGTCGCAAGTTGCATTGCTTTGGGTCCCATCGCACATTTCCTGACTGGTTCTAATCTTGCTTGTCAGGCCCGCCTTCCATTCATTTGTCATGCTGCGCTTTCTGGCATCCCATGACAGAACATGATGCTTCTCTACGTTTTTCCAAGTTTGATAGACAGCTATCAAGTCAGTGCCCTGTCTTCTTACAGATCCAGCACAACGTCGACTTGGGCACTCGAGACTTTGTCCAGCAATCAGAAGCATGATGACCCGTCTTGTTGCACATGGAAAAAAAAGCGGTTTTCCTTTGTTTTCGCTTGCAGTGTCAACTTTAGCGGCAGCCATCGGTTTCCCCTTCCTTTCTAGTAGCGAGATTCACGATTCCCTGGACTTCCAAATATTGATCCGCCGTCGTTGCCAACGTGTCCACGTTATTTAATCCTCGCTCCTTCAGGAAGACCGGCCAACCTCTCGTCGCACTGCCTCAGGAATTGCTCGGACACCATGTTGTCTCGCAATGCATCATAAGTTTCAGGAGTTTTCGCAAGCTCTTGCCAATGGTCGAAGTATCCACAGAGACGTCCCGCGAACTTTCGACCTGTTTCAGCATTCTCGGGCCGGGCATCCCCAAACTTCGTGCGGTATCTCTCCTCTGTCTAACGGAACCGCTGGAGAAGCGTCTGCTTGAGCTTTGCGTAGTCGAGAAAAACTGCATGTTGGGCATGTTGGTATAGATTAATGATGGTGAAGCGGAGACTTAGAAGCGCTAAAAGAAACGGAGACTTATGAAGAACACAGGACAAGGCGCTTGTTCTTCATAAGTCTCCTCAGAACTCTCTGTGTTCTTGATAAGTCTCCGTTTCATTTAGCGCTTCACCATCATGATGGCGTAGTCCGTAGAGTCTTCTGCAGACATACGTCCTACCACGGTCATGGCTTCTCCCGTTAGGCACAAGCTAAGTGACAGGGCCCACTTGTCGGTTGGCCAGCTTTGGTTCGTGGCAACCCTCTTGAGTCTCTGGAGGTACGAATTCCTTGCGTCCCTACCCTCATTATAGGGCGAAATCAAGTGTGGGCTTAGGCAACTCTGACCACCACCCATAGTATCATCCGCAGAACTCGTGTTCGGACGCTTTGCCTCTGCGACACGACGTCACTCCTCGAGGAGGAGGCTTTCAGCCTCCATGCGAGCTATCTCACGCTCAGGATCCGCCTGTGCTGCTAGGCGTGCATCCTCTCGATCTTTCACTGGCTGGTCCCTCATTTCTTTTAGATGTGAAGCATCTTATGGTGAAGCTTAATCCGGTGGGGTGGTGGTGGTGTGCCACGTGACCACCCCTACTGCGCATGCGCAAACCCTTTCAAAAAAATAATAAAAATAAAAAAACCTCCTCTCCCCCTCTTTCTCCTCTAGGCATCCCTTCCCGCGGCAACCACACCCTCACTGCGCAAGCGCCTCCCCTCCTCTCTCCCCTCCTACGCTCCCCCCTCTCTCCTCTAGGCATCCCTGCCCGCGGCGTCCCCCACTCTCACTGCGCATGCGCGTACCCCCTCTCTTTCCTCTCCTACGCTCCGCTCTCTCTCCTCTAGCCATCCCTGCCCGCGGCGTCCACGATCCCACTGCGCATGCGCGTCCCCCCCTCTCTTCCTCTCTTACACTCCCCCCTCTCTCGCCTCGCGACGCCGACGCAGGCAGCGTCTGCTAGCGAGTTTCTTGGTTGAAAAAACCAACTGCTCGCGCTGCACAACCGTTCACTGGCCACCCCGTATATATGGCACTGGATCTTGACCTGCAAGATGGTGCCGGTGGGAGATTTCTCCTGTGCGTTGTTGAACAGTAAAAATTCGCAGCGTGTGCGTTAACTAAAAACGGACTGCGGGTCTCTGTGTCCAGTCGGAGTCTTCTGTCTCTCATTGCCCATTAGCAGCGATTGGCATGATCCAGTAGGAAACACCGCTCCATCACTGCGTGCTTTGCGCCTCCCCAGTTTTCTCTCCTGCACAACGCTGCGATGAGCGCCAGCGTCAACGCCGCCGCCAGTGTAAGCGTTAGCGCCCGCTGCTTCACATCTACACATGGTTCCCTTTAGCGGGAGATGGTGAAATTTTTTTCCTCAGCGCTCACCCATGCCAACACTGCCTCTTCACTCAGCCCCACATCCTTCCCTAGCTCAACTACCTTTCTCTTCTGGTCCATTCTCGTCTGCCACACACAAGCAACGTGAGGCTCTCAGATGTAATGAGAGAGCTTAGTCCTGTAGCGGACGCCAGAAATTGTAATGGTTAAGGACGTTCGTCACTACGTTTGGTGATAATGGACGAGAAAGGATTAAGATGAACACCACTTAGACGAAAAAGGAAGCTTTATGTTGCGCACTAGAGAAGAGAGGAGAAAAGTGATAGGAGAAAAAGTATACATACAAACCTAAACGCCAAGCATCACGCGAAATGCGCGGGAGTAATATTCGGAGAGTCCGGCTACGCTACCACGCGAAAGTACCGATCGCGTATAGTTCCCGATTCCTAAGAAAAACGCCGTCTCACAGTTAGGATCCCGTCGTACCCGCATGATGTGCTCCTCGACCTGAGCGAGGGCAGAGGTGGCATGACAGGAACGGTTGATGGCAGATGGTTGCGCTACCATGTGCAGCGCCGTTGATTAGGACGTCGCGACCAACCCAGCAGTATGGGCCGCAACTACCGAGGACCAGGGTCAGGCCACGACCCACGAAGACCGCACCAGGTAGGCCTCGTCCGCGAGGCTGCTCCAGGTCACTGAAACTAGGCAGGAGCCACTCAGCAGGCCTCGTCTTTGGACCTTGGACAGGCCACCGGAAGTGGACCTGGCAGGCACGCGCTGGTCCAACACCCGCCTCAGGAACGCCGGTAGAAGCTCGTCATCTAGAGCGGCGCACCGCTTCCTCTGTCTTCGTGGCTTCATCCCGCGAGCTTTTTCCGCACCTTCTCTCGTAGCGCGTTCCTTCTTTGTCCTCTTCTTTTGTTGTTTTGTTGCCGCCTCCGTGCCACCTTCCCTCCACTCGTCTTCTTAAGTTTCGGTTTTCCCTTTCTTGACGCTTTCAAGTCCTTTATATGCGCAACTCAGGCGTAACACACACCACTTTTGTGTCCTTTCCTCACACCATGTCATTCGGTTGTGAAATTTCATCTTCGTGGCTACGTATGTTTCGCGGCGATGTTTTACGTCCTTGTCGAGGTGATTTTTGCAGCGACATGGTAGATGGCGTCGGATCTTCACTGCTGTGATGCACGGCAACGGCACCTTCATCGAGTGGTGCTTACAGTTTTTCGGAATAGGGCTGACAGGTGAGCCCTGCGTTGGGTCACTGTAGTGTACTGGCAACGGCGACAACGACAGCGATGTACACTACGACCACATAATATTGCCGGCCACCTAGCAGTAACCTGAGCGATGTGCGCTCAGTTACTGCTAGGTGGGCGGCAATATTACGTGGTCGTTTACTTCACTGTGGACGGGGTGTGTTGAAGCCAAGTGAACACAGATCTATCTGAAAGAACTGGTAACCGTGGCAGGCGTGGCCTGCTTTTCAACATACTTCCAAAGCTTGTGGTTGCGGGGCATGTGTCATGCCTCAGTCTTCCTCGATGCTTTGTTTGAACTGATGCTTGGTGGGTAGTAGTGTAGCGGTGAAGGCTTGATGCATAAGTGCGGCGGCATGGCCTCAAGATGTGGCCGTAAAGGGGAATCGTGATGACGGAGAGCAGCGGCGTAGTTCATGGCTTTTGCTTCAGGCTGCGTACGCCCGAGAATTCCCAATTGATGGATTTTCTGACGAATGGTCCCGTCAACGCACGAGTTTATAAGATTGCCACGTAGGACAAGGAAATGTCTTGTCATGGTTTCCTTAACATCATTGCAGCAGACGGTTTCTACAATAGCATCGTTCAGAAATCAGTGACTATTGACTACTCGCGTGCGCATTGCCGGCGTATTCTCAGGCATTGTCCCCTCGAGAAATTCATGTGTAGCCTTGGGTGGGGGCCCGTACCACTGCCGCGGGAACTCCTGTTTTACTTCTTGCATAAGGAAACGAAATTTATTTTATTAAAACTAGTCAGGGCTGCCGTGGTGCATCACGTCACGATCTCCTTCGTTAAAATCGTAATGTTCGTGCTAGGTAGATTTACAAGAGTCGACGAGAGCCTTGGCCCTTTTTTTGCATGCGACCATATTGTCACGTGGTTGTGACGTCGACGAAGGCAGCAGGTGACGTGTCCAAGATGAAACTCTTTATTAGGCGGAACTTGTGGCCGGTAAATGGAAAGTAAGATCACAGCAATACACGCTGGCACTGACAGCGGCGAACAGAGCGTCGGCCGTCGATCAACTGAACATTGTTGGAACGCGCCGGCTTTTTATAAATCACGCCTCGAACATTCTAGCCTTATCACTAGTCGTCGCGCAAGCTTTGGAATAATCTTGAGTGTTACCGTCTTGCGTGCAATCTTAACAAAACGATCTACTACAACCGAGAAGCTTCTGGAACAATAAGGCGCGGTCTGCGCCGAGTACTGCTGATAGTCTTTGTGGGCGGAAACCGAATATAGTAAAAGAAACGCGCGTGGCAATGCCCCCCTCTGAAAAGGCATCGTCCCGATGCTTAGAACAGAACACAGGAAAAATACATGCAACAATAAATAACGACAATAACTCAAGAAAGTTCAATAAACAATACGCACAAGCAAGGAAGTCCAATGAAAAAAAGTACACTCATCCGGTTGACTACCGCGCGTAAAACGGCTTGAGGCGCACGACATGGACGACTTCAGGTCGCGCACGGCGCCGTTGAGTGTTCGAAATGCCGTCGGGGACAACCTCGTAGTCGAGTGTGCCGAGACGTCGAAGCACCCTATACGGTCCGAAGTATCGCCGCAGAAGTTTTTCACTAAGTCCACGTCGTCGTATGGGCGTCCACACCCAAACGCGGTCGCCGGGCTGGTATTCCACGAAGCATCGTCGAAGATTGTAGGGGCGACTGTCAGTCGTCTGCTGATTCTTGATTCGCAGGCGGGCGAGCTGTCGTGTTTCTTCGGTGCGCTGTAGGTAGGCGGTCACGTCGATGTTTTCCTCGTTGGTCACGTTTGGTAACATGGCGTCGAGCGTCGTTGCCGGGCTCCGTCCGTAGACCAACTTGTATGGCGTCATCTAAGTCGTTTCTTGCACGGCCGTGTTGTATGCGAAGGTCACGTACGGAAGGATGGCGTCCCACGTATTGTGTTCGACGTCGACGTACATGACCAGCATGTCGGCGATGGTCTTATTTAGACGCTCGGTCAGGCCGTTGGTCTGTGGGTGGTACGCGGTGGTCCGGCGGTGACTTGTGTGGCCGTATCCCAAGATCGCCTGGGTTAGGTCAGCCGTAAACGCCGTGCCTCTGTCGGTGATGAGAACCTCTGGGGCACCGTGTTGAAGGACGATGTTCTCAACGAAGAACTTGGCTACCTCGGCGGCACTGCCTTTGGGCACGGCTTTTGTTTCGGCGTAGCGGGTGAGGTAGTCGGTGGCGACGACGATCCATTTGTTTCCGCAAGTCGACGTTGGGAACGGCACCAGGAGGTCCATCCCGATCTGCTGGAACGGTCGCCGAGGCGGCTCGATCGGCTGAAGGAAGCCTGCTGGTCTTGTTGGCGGTGTCTTCCGTCGCTGACAGTCTCGGCGCGTCCTTATGTAGCGGGCGACGTCGGCGGCAAGGCGCGGCCAGTAGTACTTTTCCTGTACTCTTGCGATCGTGCGGGAGACACCGAGATGTCCAGCCGTCGGGTCGTCGTGTAGGGCCTGGAGGAATTCTGGTCTCATTGCTGATGTAACCACGAGAAGCTGTTTGGCTCGAAGGGGCGAGAAATTCATCTTTAGGAGGACTCCGTTTCGCAGGAAGAACGACGCCAGTCCTCTCTTGAATACCCTCGGAACAGTGGCGCTCTAGTCCTCGAGGTATTCGATAAGGCTCCTGAGTTCCGGGTCCGTTCGCTGTCGCTCGGCGAAGTCGTCGGCACTTATGGTTCCCAGGAAGCCGTCATCATCCTGGTCGTCCAGCGGCGGTGGGTCGACGGGGGCACGAGACAGGCAGTCGGCGTCAGAGTGTTTTCTTCCGGACTTGTAAACGACGGTAATGTCGAATTCTTGAAGTCTTAGGCTCCACCGCGCGAGGCGACCACAAGGGTCTTTCAAGCTAGCTAGCCAACACAAGGCGTGGTGGTCGCTCACAACTTTGAAGGGCCTGCCGTAAAGGTAGGGGCGAAACTTTGATGTAGCCCAGATGATGGCAAGGCACTCCTTTTCTGTTGTGGAGTAGTTGGCCTCTGCCTTTGATAGCGACCGGCTAGCATAACTGATAACCCTTTCCAGTCCGTCCGTCCTCTGCACGAGGACGGCGCCGAGTCCTACGCTGCTCGCGTCGGTGTGCACTTCTGTTTCGGCGTGTTCGTCGAAATGCGCAAGTAATGGAGGCGTTTGCAGGCGTCGTTTTAGTTCTTGAAATGCTTCCTCCTGGGGTGTTTCCCACTTGAACTCGACGTCGGTCCTCGTGAGGTTAGTGAGAGGCTCGGCGATGCGGGCGAAGTTTTTAACGAACCGCCTGTAATAGGCACACATGCCGAGAAATCGACGCACGGCCTTCTTGTCGGTGGGTGGCGGGAAAGCAGCGATGGCGGTTGTCTTTTGCGGGTCGGGGCGTACTCCGGATTTGCTTATCACGTGGCCCAAGAACAAAAGTTCTTCGTACGCGAAGCGGCACTTCTCTGGCTTGAGGGTGAGTCCGGAGGTCTTGATTGCTTTAAGTACAGCTTCAAGGCGCCGCAGGTGTTCGTCGAAGTTCGAGGAAAACACAACGACGTCGTCCAAGTACACAAGGCAAGTCTGCCACTTCAAGCCGACCAGTACAGTACCCATAACGCGTTGGAAGGTCGCAGGGGCCGAGCAAAGACCAAAAGGCATGACCTTAAACTCGAACAGGCCGTCTGGTGTTATAAAGGCAGTCTTTTCTCGGTCTCTGTCGTCGACTTCGATTTGCCAGTAGCCCGTCTTCAGGTCCACGAGGTTTCGTCGGCAGGGCTTCGTCTGCTTCGCGTCGTGTTGCGCAGGTCTCATCGCGTTGTCGTCGTCGGCGGCCGCGGAGGATCTTCGGCATTTTTTCGAACAGCAACCGCACCTCCATCGGTTGCAGCCCTTAGTTTCCCGGGTACGGGCTAGGTGACTGGCCCCGGTTTGGGCCAGTGTACTGCCGGCGGTGCGGTGACATGTAGCGGCCGGGCGACGGTGAGCAGGAAGGTCGTCGGGGCGTCCACTGAGCTCCTTCGAGGTAGTCGGCGATGTCTTGCGGTCGTTCACCCCGCTGTGGACGAGGCGCGTTGACGGCGAAACCGCGTAGGCCCATCTCACGGTACTGGCACCGGCGGTTCGTGTGGCCGGCTCCTCCGCAGTGGTAGCAGAGTGGATGGTGGTCGGGGGCTCGCCAGATGTCGGTCTTCCTCGGCGTGTTCCGCTGGCCGGCAGGCGGGCGAGATGGCGGCGGTGGGGGTGGCGGCGGCGTCTGGCGACGATAGTGCTGCTGAGCGGCGTCCTGACGGGGGCGTGGAGAAGGTACGTAGCGTCGGGTTGCAGCAGCGTAACTCAAGGCCTGCGGCTGGGGCTGTGGTTGTTCGGGAATTCCCAATGCTTGCTGGACTTCGTCACGAACAATGTCGGCGATAGAGTCCACTTGAGGCTGTGCTGACGGTAAGAGCTTGCGCGGTTCCTCCCGCACGATAGCTCGGATCGTTTCGCGGAGGTCTTCGAAGCAGAGGGATTGAACGTCTGTTTACCCTGGCGTCGAGCTGCGATTGAATTGTCGGGTGCGGATCTCCGGTGTTTTTTCAATCGTCGTCGCTTCGGAGACGAATTCCTGGACAGTGCTCGGCGGATTCCGCATTAGTCCTGCGAAGGGCTCCTGCTTTAGTCCTCGCATGAGAAAACGGACTTTCTTTTCCTCGGACATGTCGAGGTCAGCGTGCCGGAAGAGTCGCGGCATTTCTTCCGTGAAGATGGTCACACTTTCGTTCGGGAGTTGCACCCTCGTCACCAGCAACGTCGCGGCTCTTTCCTTGCGGGCGATGCTCCTGAACGTGTCCAGGAATGTGCCGCGGAAATGATCCCAGTTTTGAAGCGCAGACTCCCGATTCTCGAACCAGGTCCTTGCCGCGTCTTCCAGGTAAAAGTAGACGCGACGCAGCTTCTCGTCCGAGTCCCAATGGTTGAGGGTGCCCACTCGGTCGTGCGTCTCCAGCCAGGTCTCCGGGTCTTCGAACGATGATCCACGGAAAGTTGGTGGCTCCCGTGGCTGCTGCATCACGATGGCTGGCTGCGGCACAGCGGCTGTCATCGTTCCCGCAGTCGAGGTCATGGCCTTGGTCTTCCGAGTCTTGTCAGGTAGTGGCCCGTACTCCGGTGGTTGACCTTGTTGCCTGCGGCTTGTTCGCTGCTCGGGGTTGTCGTGGATGTCTTCACGACTGCGTTGGATTCACGGCTTGACGGGGGCGTCCGGTACATGAAAGAAGCAGCACCTCCACCAGATGCCACGTGGTTGTGACGTCGACGAAGGCAGCAGGCGACGTGTCCAAGATGAAACTGTTTATTAGGCCGAACTTGGGGCCGGTAAACGGAAAGTAAGATCACAGCAATACACGCTGGCACTGATAGCGGCGAACAGAGCGTCGGCCGTCGATCAACTGAACATCGTTGGCAACGCGCCTGCTTTTATAAATCACGCGTCCAACATTCAAGCCTTATCACTAGTCGTCGCGCAAGCTCTGGAATAATCTTGAGTGTTACCGTCTTGCGTGCAATCTTAACAAAACGATCTACTACAACCGAGAAGCTTCTGGAACAATAAGGCGCCGTCTGCGTCGAGTACTGCTGATAGTCTTTGTGGGCGGAAACCGAATACAGTAAAAGAAACGCGCGTGGCAATATGAAAGCTGCTGGAAGCTGCATAGAAAGATGACCTTTCTCGACAGGGTGAACTCAGGATTTTCGAATTATGTGCTGGCAGTGTCCCGAGGACACGTAAAAATGGTTCGGGGTGCCTTATTTTGGCA
>JALIZH010003718.1:0-10107 GCA_030522465.1 Rhipicephalus appendiculatus
TTACGTTGCATGTGCTGTGCCGTGATGGCAGCGTCATCGTCATCGCACTAGCGTCGTTACACAGGGGGACACCGGGGGAGTCATGTAAAAGCCTCGACCTCAAGGAGTTTCGTCCTTAAAACTTCTAGAAGGGATACTCCACCCTGTTGGACAAGCAACAAGACTGATTAGCAGGGAGATATCCTGCGCTTAAATCCCCTTCATGTCCCCTCACTCTCTTCCGGGGAAAAAGGGACCATCGGCATGAGTCAAATCGTGCACATTGCATTGTCACAAGGTCCGCCCTTAAAATATTGACAACGCCCCTTTTTAATTAGGGGAGGGTTCTCCAATAACCAAGAGAGACAACCCGTTAAGGTGAACGCGTAGGCGGCTCGTGCACGTGCAGCTTCTACAGTGGGAACGGTATCTTGCCTCGGTTCTCAGCCGAGCGTTTTGCAGTCAAAACTTCCATCGCGGCCTTCCAACAAAAGCTGTCGTCGCCGCGGTACAGAACAACGAACACCATTCGGCAGCAACATTTGAAGAACAACACCCCCTTCCGCTGCTCTTCGCGGCTCTAAAAACGAGTCTTTTCATGCCCAAGCAGGCGGGCCGGTTGGCGGGGGAAGCGCGGCGCGCGACAGTCGGCATGACGACGGGTCGTAAAAGTGGCCTTCCGTGACAGGCGTATAACCCTAGATCTGTAAAACAACTCCGTAACTACAAGTCAGAGCACTCGAAAATAGGGAAGAAGGGCATCGCTACTTCGAGCTTCGGGGCCGCGATTAGGAAGTCGTGTAATAAAGCGCTCTTTTTTGGTATTCTTAGTGGCTGTTTAGGGGCCCGTTAACGTGCCCAAACCATTCCATCTAAAAACATTGAAGGACACTGTTAATTCCAAAGTGTGTTTAGCGAAAGCCTATGCCTGACGAAGGAGCGTTGCCACGCGCGCCACTGTGTCATCACGTGATTGCTGAGAGAGTGTGAGGGGGAAACGCCACAGCTGGCACCTTTCCAACGCACGGACGGACGGATGGTCGGACTTCGCGAGCATGAGCCATGAAAGGTTTTCGCCTTAACACGGTGGTCAGTGGTTATGGTGCTCGACTGCTGACCCGCAGGTTGCGGGATTGAATCCCGGCCGCGGCGGTGCCATTTTCGATGGGGGCGAAAATGCGTGAGGCCCGTGGACTTCAATTTAGGTGCACGTTAAGGAACACTGTATGGTTCAAATTTCCGGAGCCCTACACTTCGGCGTCTCTCATATCATATGGCGGTTTTGGACGCTAAACCCCAATCAATTATTACAAGAGTCTTCCCTGACAAGATTCAGGACGGCGCGTGCATATTGCGTCAGGTAGGACCAGCAACACCCAAAGAAATGGTGTGGAAGTACTACATGATTATAAGAATAACGGCAGTTTTTCCGGAGGCCGTGTTGTTGAAGTGAGCTGCCGCTCGGTGCAGCTCAGAGCTCGGCAACCAGACGTGGGCAGTTCAGCAAGCCCACGAGGCGTCCTTTTGAGGCAAGGCCTTGACGTTCGCAAATCGGAGACATATATTCCGGGTCACGTGAAATATTGCCGGACGTTCATTAAAGTTGTATCCCTCCATCCATTCTTATGTTACACGGCACTGTCAGCTGTAATGTCACGTGACATTACAGTCTTTATTTATGTCCCAAGGATCTACACAGTCGTAGCTGCGGGCCGCGCCCACGTTGGGGCTGGAAGACTATGGTCCTCCGCCCGTTCGCAGGCCCTTTGGATAGGCCTTAGTTGTTCCTGGAGATCGCCGCTTTTGAGGGCTTCCTGCCAGTCGTCTTGCTTATTAAAAGAGACATGTCGTAACGCAAAACATTGCCAGAGAATGTGTGTTAACGAGCATTACTCTTCAAGGCACTTAGGGCAGTGTGGTTAGATTTCTGGACCAAAGCGGCTAAACATTCCTCTCGACGGGAAAGATCCCGTTTGTAACATCCTCAATGTGGAAGATTGAGGTGTAGTCTGCTTTGGGTGTGGGAGTGGGAATTTCCTGCGCCTAAGCTGATAGTGTTGCCTAATTCGTGAAAAGAGAGTCATCGGTCGGAGTTATACTCACAACACAACCCGGATTGTCTACCGTAACGGGACCATGGCGGAATGTTAGACCTCGCGCTTGGTCATGAACTAGCTCATTCAGGTTGGGTGTGCTGGGATGTACATTGATTCCCATGTGCGATGGGAGCCATGCTATAGTGTGAAATGCATCAGGCGACCTTTGCTTCATTGTAGCCGCCACTTTTTTCGAGATTAGACCAGATAGAAAGGCTCGTATGGCTGATCTCGAGTCAGTGTAGATGTAAGGCCGCGAGGGGTCGTTCATAGCTAGAGCGATAGCAGCCTATTCGGCCACCGCCACCATGATATGTCTTACTAAAGCCGCATCAAGGATTGACCCATGAGGATCAGCTACAACAGTTACGTATGAATCTGTGCGCCCGTATTGGGCAGGTAGTTAGTTCAAAGCTGTTTTGCGTAAATTCTATGATAGAGCGAGCTCGTGCCTTGCGCCTAGCCACATTATATTGGGGGGTACACATTCTTTGGGAAAGGGCTAACCTGATAGTTGTCCCTAATGGTGTGAGTGCATGGCGGCATTTTCGTCGATGGCCAAGGGGCAAGACCGGCGGACTTCAATAAGTTTCTTAAGTGCTGGGGTACTTCTATTTTAAAAGGTCAACGCGTGGTCTGTGGCACCGTGCGCAGAAGTCTGCTTGCTGTGAGCAAATGTATTTAACACGCACACTTGACTATATGGCACGCTTGAATTGGAACGTTTATCGTGACTGCTATCTAAATGAAGATATTGTTGCCATTCAGTAGTCTCCTGACACAACGTGTTATACAGGGTGTCCCAGCTATCTTAGCCAAGGGTTTAAAAATAGAATTATTTGAGGCAGGCGAGTGAAGTCAGTTGAATATTGCTTACAGCCATCTTGCGCACTACAGGTAATTTTTTGTTTCGTAATTAACTAATTTGTTAATTATGATCAATTTACTAACTTGATAAATATTGACTTTACGCAAGAAATGAGAGTTGCAAAGTACGAGAGCGTCTTCAGAAATCCCCATTGCATTATTTGCGATAAAGAAAGTTTTACGCGTACCATTTTTTCCGTGCTGCAAAGAAAGCCCGCGAAATACAAGAAATACCACTTGACTAGCGCATTCGCGCGCCGCGACCGTGCTGCTTTCAGCCGTGGTCTGAGCGAACAAAATCAGCCGCGGCCGCGATTCGCCGGCTCCGTTGCAGTGGCAGGCCGATAAGTTTACGGCGGTTTCTTGGCCCATTGCCAGCCATTTGGCGCGCGTGACTGTGAAAGTTCTAGCGAGCGCGGGCGAAGAAACCACCGTCAACTTATCGGCCTACTGCTGAAATGGAGCCGGCGGATCGTGGCCGCAACTGATTTTGTTCGCTCAAACCACGGCTGAGAGCAGAACGGTCGCGGCGCGCGAATGCGCTAGTCACGTGGTATTTTTTTTATTTCGCGGGCTTTCTTTGCAGCACGGAAAAAATGGTACGCGTAAAACTTTCTTTATCGCAAATAATGCAATGGGGATTTCTGAAGACGCTCTCGTACTTTGCAACTCTCATTTCTTGCGTAAAGTCATTATTTATCAAGTTAGAAAATTAATCATAATTAACAAATTAGTTAATTACGAAACAAAAAATTGCCTGTAGTGCGCAAGATGGCTGTAAGCAATATTCAACGGACTTCACTCGCCTGCCTCAAATAATTCTATTTTTAAACCCTTGGCTAAAGATAGCTGGGACACCCTGTATAAGTTACTGTTTATGAGGCGAATCTAGATGTCCAGGAAGTTAATAGTTTGCGCTGGATAGGCGTGCGTGAAGGATACGGATTGGTGAACCTTAATAAAACCTGATATAAATGCGAGAGGTTGAGATTCACCATGAGACCAATTAAAGAACATGTCATCAATGAACCTTCTGTAGCATAGCGATTTCAAATGGTGACTATTTGAAAATTGTTCTTCTAGCCTTGCCTTAAAATTGTGTACATAGTGCGCGCCAATATTATTTCGCTGAAACATGACGCAGATCCGTACGTGGTGGACTTCATTCAGCTCGGAATTGTTCAGTTAGAGAACTATTTTTCGATTTGTTTCTTTTTCATTTTTCATCTCATTTTGCCTGTTGTTCTGATCTTCTTTCCTTGAAAATTATGGTACGCGTGGAGGGACACCGAGGCGCGGTGCCATTAATGATGATAGCGACGGTAGTGAGCTCATAGGCAATAAAGTAATGAACTTCAGGAGATTTCTGAAATATCAGTTGTGATTGAAATATTAATAAAATACAAAATACAGTTCTCTAAACGAAGCGTAGATAAGGGATCGCCCGATTGCGTGCCATTTTGTAGAATAATAAAACCAAGTACAGGAGATGTAATTAAGTGAAACTAATAAGTACGGTAAATCGCATCTAATTTGTTTTTTCTACTTCGGGATCATGTTTTTTTAAACAGAAGTAATCATATCAATAACTAATGAAATTAAAAATATGCCACAGAAGTAACACGTTAATTTTTTTTCGGTCGACATGTGCCAGCATTTCCCTCTTTTTCTTTTCATCCTGGTCGAACGGTTTTCACGATACTGAAGAGGAAGAAATCTCAGTTGCGCTGAGGCATCATGGCATCTCAGGACACCGAGGAGAAACCGGCCCCCCAGTGAGAAATGTAAGCAGTGGGGCCCACTTCATTTCCTACTCGCGGATGTTCGACTGAGTTTACGAAACGTTACGTGTCATTTTAGTACGTAACTTCTGTTCCGAAGTGGGCTAAACGTGCGCTACAGTTCTTTCAGCCAATCCTGATCAAGGATACCTAACATGCGAATCTGCGTAAGGTAGTGCACGACTTCTTTTCTCTAGTCTACGTGCAGACTAGACATAGTTACGTACCAGTGTTTTTCACTCACTGTACTTCGCCTTTCTCCAGCCTCGCTTCTGTTTTTGTTTGGCACACTCCAGTCGGAGGCAACTTAAGTCCGGAGAGGCCCCGCCTACATGACCGAAGCGCGACAGCCGATCACCCCCGCGACTAAGAAATAGTTCTACTCATGCACTCGGCAATCATCTCCGAAGGAGGGTTTACTGGCTTCCCGGCTCATGACGTGTCAGTCCTGAGTGTGCGCTGATTGGTTCAGGCTTGTGCGCTTCCGCCTTTGAGGAGGAAATGGCGAAGCCTTTCAAAGTTCTATCCGACTATACTTTCCTTGCATAACGAGTGGAAACAGCATATAAGAAAAGAGTCTGCCTAATTTTCGCTCTTGTGTACGGTCAGTGCGATGGAAGTCAAAAATGCCTGTTCGCTGTCTGAAAAACCATTCTGTGAGCTGTCCGGTTACCTTTCAGTAAATCATGTTTTTCTTTGAAGAACTAGCAGCACACAAAAAAGAAACACCCGTATTAAATCTGCCAGGATAGGCCAGCAGGTAGCGTTGCAATGCACTTCACACTGTGTCAAATATTACAACAGGTCTCGTTAGCAGGACCTTGTGAAACGGTCGTAGTTGGTACAAGAGGAGTGATCACAGGACTTTTGTGCCCTTTCTGCTGCAGTCATCATTCTAGTAGTACATTCAGGGAAATATTGCGCACATCATAACTTCTCTAGAAATATTCAACAGTTCCATTTTTACAACGCTTTAAGTTTGCAACCCTTTAAGATCTGCAAATGAATTGCAGTGGTAAAGGTGCATCGATGACATCTATGTCTTGTAGTATCGGACAGGAAAACTTTGCTGTCAAAAGAAATCTGGCCATGGCATTCGTATGTAAAGGAGTGTAAAGATAATCGTAGTCGTGTATCTTTGAGAAAACGTGCGTAAAAACAATAGCTTTTTTGTTTGCTATCATCGAGGATATTTGAAGCATCGCTTTGAAATGGAGATGTGACTCAGTGCGTTAATTTTTTTTAATTTTCAGCACATGATGACTTGTAAGTACTCAGTCGCTCAACGCAGTGCTTTTGGGAGGTTTTGAATTAACCTCGAACAAAAAAGAAATTTATAAGAGAGTTAATGTGTACGACTAATCGATAGATTCTGTTACAAGAAATTGTACAGATGCTACACGTAGTATAAGCCAGCTACACAGGTATACAGTTAAACGTGGCCTCTAACACATGTAATACAACTTTCGCACCATATTTATTGTTCTGTTATATTGGTAACAATTTTGTTGATTCCCCAGGAATAATAGTAGTGGTTTTGTTGCTCCATTCACACACTACTTCAAGAAACACTGCGATTCGCAATGAAATATTATTAGCAGCGTATAAATGGTCTAGAGAACTCGGTTCATGTGCGCTATGACAATACGACACAATATATTTTGTCTAACTGGCTCCTTCTGGCCCATTGCTTCATTGAAAGTTTGGTCCGGTTAAGTGTATCTAGGAATAAGGCAAAAAAAAAACAGTCTTCTGCAACACTAGCGAGATGTCTGGCAATGCGGTCGTGCGGCCACCACGCAAACGAAGGGTATAATCTCCATTTCCTAGTTTCGTTGTTTATGCCCTTCTTGAAGCACGTTTAGCTTTATTGACTGCACTTTATGTGCGCGTATTGGCCTGTATCTTAGGTCGATTCTAGTGCTCGAAGCCACTTCTACAAACGCAAGAGGCTACCGGACTCTCTGCACATATATGCTATTCTTGCGCTGAAAACATTGTTCACAACTTAGCTGGACAGGCTTGCTTGCATCGGCGGAGAAACTAAAACCAGTGTTCCAGATATTCTTCAGCTAAACTGCTCGGCAGGGTAGCACACAATTGAAGAAGCGAAATTCATCAATGTCTTTCTAGTTTCCATATCCCATTCTTGCGTGCGGTACGAGCAAAGATGGATCCGTCGCATCCAGCCTAGGTTTCAAAACGATACACATATAATGCGTTTTGTTGGAAACGTTTTCGGCTGAAAGGTCCCGAAAGGCCTGTGCTGCCGGCTGTGCAATTGACGAAGCAATGTATAAAATCTGTCACACTTTCCAAAGCTGTTTTTGTTGGAGTCGGGACAAAGTGTTAGCTTCCGTTCCTAGCATTAGCTTAATTGCAGAGCCTTCAGTACTACATGTGACGTTCACTTATGGACTACTACATACAGTGCACCACATTTAGTTTCCTTGTGTGTCACCTTATGAACAGTTTAGATGGTACGCCTGGTGTATGGAGCGGCATTTTTAAAGACGCATTGAGAAACGCAAAACATTTCAATCACATGTACAGCTGACTTTTGTCCGAAACCACGTTTTAGGATTTTTTTTTCTTTGTAATTTGAGAACCGCGATCGGTATCCTACAGTTTTACGAAAAAACAATCATTGCAACGCAGGCCCATGATATGGGACACGAAGAGCATCCTGCTCACCGTTGGATTTTTGGGTGGTGCCTTAGCAGTGGCCTGGGCTCTCTTCACAGTCGTCGGTTGGTTTGGTGGTGAGTGCTTCGCATATCCTTCAGAGGATCACTATTAGGCAACGTTCCCGAGCATAGCACACGACAGCCCATCATAGGCAGGCGCTTCATAAAACCTTGACTCTTAAAGACAGTGGGAACGACGAGGTCCACACATGGAAAGTATGAACAGGGAGATTTAAATACTGAGGGACGACGGGCCACACATATATGTATCTTGTCTCGGAAAACGTATACGCATTATCACAGGTTATTTGTAACGTCGCCACAGTGAATTTTTCGAGTACAGTATGCGCGTATTACTGTCTCGCCAGGTCACATGTATAACTGATATGCCTGATTTCGATTGCGCTTGGTAACGGTACCTGTAGAAGTTAATGTATTAAAAAAGGTAGCCAGTGAAAAAAACGATTGTAGTTTAAGGTGTCATTCGTCAAGGAGAAAAAAAAAACATTGCACTTAGTCGAATAAAGCGAAATAAATATCAAGTTATACGAATGCAGCAGCAGTTTTGTTGTACTTTTTACAGAGAGAAGGACCAAATCTTTTATGTGACAGTATAGTTCATGGCTACACAAATATGACGTTGTAGGTGATGACCACCGTAAGCGTTATCAAATAAAGTTCATTACGTATATAATGTACAGGGTGACCCAAGTTTAACATTAGTTTCGCATTTTCGTTACTTGATGCGCTCAGAATAATATTTTTGATAACATTGGGGATGCTGAAAACACGATTGGGACATCTGCTGTAAAATTACCGTCGTCAATTTTTCTTAGAATATTGGAAGCCTAATGCGACTGGAAATGCAGATAACGAAGCTTAAACGTTAAATTCAAACAATACAGAAAGCGCTCGCCAATGGCCGGTGCCCGGTGCCCCTTCAATGACCGGTGCTCCCCTTAAAAATCTGACACAGAAATGTCCTAACATAATAGGCACAGCAATCATAATTGTTACCATCTACGGTCCATCCGGGCGAGTGCTAGGCCCAATTGGCTGTATCAATATTAGGCAAAGCAATGTCGATATGTACGCTCCGTCATGAGCTTTCTTTTATGCAGCGTTTCTTTTCATTCGTCATAACTGTGAGGCTTTGTTGCTAACGCAGCCAGCTCCCTGGGTTTTGATATCCTACATAGCAGGTGCTGTGGTTTAGTTATGAATATTTGACCAAAATTATGAATATACTTTCTATGTAACCTCTTCCAGCGTTGGTGCAGAAAAAAAAACACAATGTGTGTCATTTTCTGAACGACACACCACGTACGTCTAGACTCACGATTCCTTGGCTGCGTTCACTACGCTAACATTCGTCCTGTAAGTAAAACAACGTACACAAACATGGCTTTTCTTGCAACATTTATATAGGCCTATATCTTGTATTTAGTGCCTGCTTCAAAAGCAGGAGAGTTATTTAGTGCTGCAAACGTAGATTACAGGGACAATGACAGGCAGAAAGATTCATTCCAGCGAGAAAGCACAGCGAGGGTAAAATCGCATTTCAATAAAGAACTGTTATCGATCCATATGAAGATTTTATGAAACCTTGTTAAAAGACAAGGAATTTCTCCTCGTTGTACGCATAAGATTAGCATACCAAGTCTTTCTAGTGAACGTATTAACCATATTACACCACATATTTGCAAAAAACATATAGGAAATCTGGAGATTGAATTTTCAAGGAGCCCACTGCTCGAGAATGTCAATTACGTAGTCTGTTACCTTGCATAATCTGTCTAAGAACGCTCTCTCTCTCTCTCTGTCTCTCTCTCTCTCTCTCTATATATATATATATATATATATACATATATATATATGTGTGTGTGTGTGTGTGTGTGTGTGTGTGTGTGTGTGTGTGTGTGTGTGTGTGTGTGTGTGTGTGTGTGTGTGTGTGTGTGTGTGTGTGTGTGTCGGAATCTATAGAGCAGCACTGTTCCCAGCAGACTACACAGTGCGGGGGGCTTCTTATTGTCATTGCCATTATTCTTGGGTTTATTGGGTGTGGCCTTTATAACTCTATGAAACCCCAGGACGCAACCGCATGATCCTGCTGAGCCGTGAAGAGGCGGCTCGCATGGTCCGCGAGCGCGGCTGCAAGTGCCGCAAAGCACGTTCGAGCTCGATCTCGGGCACTGGCAGGCCACGGAAAGAGGACTACGTCTGCGCTTGCCCTGACTCGGCACAACAGAAGCAAGCCAAAAAGCAACCCAAGAAGAAAACCGGTGAGCTAGAGGGCGCACTAAATGCCCCACACTTATTCGTTAAATGTATGCACCGTGCAACAGTATATATTGTCGCAACGCGGAAAGAATAAGGCACAGGACCATGGTGCGACACGGAAAGATAAGGCTGTATTCAGGGATCACAATGACAAAAGCAAACGCTACAACGTCGTCTTCCTCAGAGCCACAACAGCTGCTTCTCGTGCTTCTCATTTCGTTTTTTTTATGTTGTCCTGGCGGCTATCAATCGTGACATAAGCCCCCCCTTCCAAGAAAGCATCGTCCCGATGCTGCTTTATCATCACGGCGACAGAGCTTGCACTCACTGGCAGCTAAGTTTTCGGACAAATAAGATATCATACGAACGACGTGCACAACTTCCGGTACATGCGTTTGACACCTTGAGCAATGCGGA
>JALIZH010003720.1:0-13044 GCA_030522465.1 Rhipicephalus appendiculatus
CACACTCATTTGAACGTGGTGAGTTCAGTATGAGTGAGTACACATGCGTGTGAGTAGACGTGAGTGTGAACGTGAGTGAGAACTCATGAGTGTGAGTGGTCGTGAGTGTGAACGTGAGTCAGTACTCATGAGTGTGAGTGGACGGGAGTGTGAACGTGAGTGAGTGCGAAGGCTGAAAAAATTGTGGTGAGTGAGTTTGAGTGAGTACTCCCTTAAAGTGCCGACCTATCGCTCAGCTCGGCACACTCACTCATGAGTAGAGGCCGGATTTTTAGGCACTAAAAAATCTTGTTTTAGGCGCCAAAAATAGGCAGGAAAAACACAGTTTTAGGCCCCCCAAAATTGTAAATATAGGCACAATAAATTTTTACAAAAACTCAAATTTTCGAATAAGGACGTGCGCGACCTGGTCTACGACAGGAAAGCAAACAAATGTTATATTTTATGATTGTACAAAGGCGTCAATGATTTAACATAGCCATGCAATGGTGCCTTTTTCGGCATAGTTTCCAGAACACGGTCTCTCCGTTTATTGTCCAGAATGTTAAGTGTCCACCATCGAATAAACACGCTCCTGGGTCTGCTTCTTTTCGGCATGGCTGGGAAGGGCAGCACAGGATTCAATAGCCAGACCACTAAAAGGCCAGAAGGGTCTGTTAGCCTTGTATTGGCCGGGTCTAATAGCGCAGAGTCAATTTCTCCTCTTCGTGTGAACCCCATAAAGGGCCCCTTACCAGGTTTGAGCGTTTCGAGCTAGAAGTGTAATGCATGCATTGCGCTAACGATCACGTCGGCCAAGATTTCCAACGCTACGCTCTCCGGAAGGAGGTGAAATGTCAGACTGAATGCCTCGTGCCCTTTATCTCACGGGCGCGCGCACCAATGTGGGGGGAGGTGAAGTTCAACAAGGAATGGTCCTGTGTATGTCACAGTCGTGCATGAAACTGCGAGAATTATTCGAGGCTACATGTGTAATTTGTGCAACTGTTGCTTGAATAGAAGAATGAAAGTTAATAGAAATATTAAAACATACAAACGGAATGTGTGCGCACTTTTCTTTAGTTTTTTTCTTCGAATCGAGAGCGATGCGAGACTTAGCTGCCTATATTTCTTTTGTGTTCGTGTTCTAGCCGTTCCCGCGTCGTGCCGGCGCCAGCCCCTGACAACGCTTAGCATGTTTTTTGGTGCATCGTTCCTTACAGCAATTCCAGCTGTGCGACGCGCTGTGTCGTGGTAAGGATACAGGATCCATTCCAGCCTTTCCAAACGCATATAGGGATCCATCCCACAAAAACAGGCAGTACACTATAGAGCGAACGCCGAAACGATACAACACCGCTTGTGCGCACGACCTGGCTTGGGCATGTCATGTGCACACAGTGTAATCTTGCGTGCGCATGGCGTGTTGATGCGTCAACGCCGTATGCACTTCCGGCTCCGAGTTTCTCTGATACCGAAGAGGGCAGGGAAGGAATTTGGCTTGCGAGTGGCAAAGGTTTCAAGCTCATCTACCGGCATCATGCTTTCGCGGCTCCTAATGAACCAATTAAAAAGTTCTTGTGGTACAAAGCCCTTCATTGGTCACGCGAACACTTCCAGTATGTGACTAAAATTTCTAATGTGATCTGGTGAAGCGCCCTTTAAGAGTAAAATGCAAACGAAACAAAAGCCATGTGCACATCTGATTTTTTTTTTACCTACTTTCTATTTTCCCCTGACGGCACTCCATGGTTTCGCATTCGCTCTCCATATTCTTGCTGCTGCGCGCAGGCACCTCCTGCTTTCTGCCCCCCCCACCACGCCCAAGTCTTCAAGGAGGTGCTTCAATCCCATGGGAACACTGGACTGGAAAACCGGCGGTAAAAGCCGCCCGCCACGTCCTCGGCCATAGACGCCACTCTCTTCTTCTTCCCCTCTCCTCTTCCCGCCTTCCCGCCTGGGACGTGCTCCCATTTAGGGTTGCAGAAATAGCGTCCTTTCCTCTCCCCTGTTCCAACCGCTCGCGCCATGTCAGTGCGGTGGGGTAAAGTGGCCGGCGCGTCCAATTTCACTGCTGCTATCGGTTGCTTCCCGGATGTTTGTTGAACTAGGGAACTATAAGTTGTTGCACCCCATAAAGTTCCGGAACGTCAGTTTTGACCGGTAACATGAATTACGGTCTCAAACTGTACTCGAAAGCAAAATTTGAGGCTAAATAGCGTTCACATAGGCACCAATTTTGAAAATAGGCATTTATGGGCACTTATAGACATTTAGGCACAAACCCCAAAAATAGGCGTTTATAGGCACTCTAAAAACACTATAAAAGCCCTCCTTTACCCCTAATTCATGCTCATATATCATAGTGGCGCGATAGGAACGCAAGGAAAAAAATAGGCATTTGCCTATAATCCGGTCTCTACTCATGAGTGCACTCAACTCACACTCACACTCATTTGAACGTGGTGAGTTGAGTATGAGTGAGTACTCATGAGTGTGAGTGGACGTGAGTGTGAACGTGAGTGAGTACTCATGAGTGTGAGTGGAGGTGAGTGTGAACGTGAGTGAGTACTCATGAGTGTGAGTGGACGTGAGTGTGAACGTGAGTGAGTGCGAAGGCTGAAAAAAATTGTGAGTGAGTTTGAGTGAGTACTCCCTTAAAGTGCCGACCTATGTTCTCGTCTACCACCGGCGCGCTCACCGCTACGACTCCCATAGCATATCAAAGTTGCTCACGCAGACGCCCATAAGCGTGTTGAGAAGGAATTGGGGCGAGGGGGGGGGGGGGGGCGAAGGTTCGTCGCTGCGCCCGCCCTCCCTATTAAGTCAATGTACAAGGCAGACTTACCCCCCCCCTACCCCGTGTGCACGCCTATGCAAATGCCCGAGTTACAAGGACATTGCAACGCGCCTACACTAAGTGCATTTATTGCGAGCATACTGTAGCGAGCCAAACGCAGGTGCAGCAGCCCTTGTGAACGTCCATGAGTACGTGGCACTCCTCTTGCACAGATGACGTAGCACGAATAAAAAAAAATGTAGTATTACCGTCTTCCTCAACGAAACAGCTGTTCTTAAAAAATCATGGTTCTTTTGAATTGCTAGTATACTATACGCACAGAAGTAGACAGGTTGGCTTGTTTGCCATTCAGAATTTCGTAAACATAACACAGAAACATGAGGACTGTAGCAAATATGCACGTAACTGGAAACACCAAGTCATTTTAGCACTGCGTCGTCCACCTGCACATTGTGTTATTTTATTTCTGTAACACGCAGCTTCAGTTATGCTACAACTGATGAAGGATCACCGAATCTACGCCAGAACCCAGTGATCACTTTCTGCCTATCTGCCTGTCACCTATTTATCTTTCACAATAATTCTGAGGAGTAAATCATCTGTTATACTTGTTTGGTAATATAAACACAAGCCATTAATTACATTGAGCCAGCAGTGTTTCAGCAATTTGTATTGCATGCGGAAGTTCATACCTCAAATGATAACAATCACTGTGTTCGCAATATTTTATTGCAATCAAAACAGTAGCAGTTCTCATGTCAGTGTAAGCATATGTATATTTCCATCTTGTTGTATAGTCTATTGTCTGTCGTATGGTCTATCATCTGCCGTATAGTCAGTTGCCTGTTTTGTAGTCTATTGTCAATCGCGTGGTCCAGTATATCACATCATCCAGTTCTGTGTTACACCATCCAGCAGTATGTTGCATGGTCCAGTCGTTTGTCATGGTGCTACAGACTTGTGCTCCAACACTACTTCAGGACCATAACCTGTTTGTGTAGTGTGCAGTAAGTAAATTCAGTTTCTTGGCAAGGCAAGCGGAAGCGTTGCAAATCTGCTGTCATATTTTTTAGCAATAAATAATTTATTCCTTTGTGGTAGGCAATGCGAGTACGAGCTTTCCAAGCCTTATAAATAAATGACTGAGAAATTTCGAGTGAGAACCCTGCACCTGGCAGTTAAGGATCATTTACCAAAAAAACTTAATTAAAAAACCGGCAGATCCCACGCACTGTGGGAATCGATGTAATGCGAAGCAGCCAGGAAGGAGCAAATCATGCTTTACATAATTTGCATGTCATGTTTTACATGTTAGGACCTGTCATTTATGTTCGTCATACAGTCACGTCGCGCAATACCAATTTTGGTGTATATCAAGCTAATGAACTTGATGCAATCGCACCATGAGCGTGGCATGTAAATGGCGTTGTAGATGATATGCATGCCAATATGTTCGTTATACAGTCCTGTCACTCAATACCAAATTTGGTGTATATCAAGCTAACGAAACGGCCGCGAGCGCGCCATAAGCATGGCATCCAAGTCATGTCGCACATGACAAGTCATGATTACCGTATTACCACTTGTCATTTATGTTCGTCATACAGTCCCGTCACTCAATACCAAGTTTGGTGTATATCAAGCTAACGAAACAGCCGCGAGCGCGCCATGAGCGTGGCATGCAAGTCATGTCGCTCATTACAAGTCATGATTTCTATATTACCACCTGTCATTTATGTTCGTCATACAGTCACGTCACTGAATCCCAAATTTGGTGTATATCAAGCTAACGAAACGGCCGCGAGCGCGCCATGAGCGTGGCATGCAAGTCATGTCGCACATGACAAGTCATGATTTCCATATTGCCACTTGTAACCTAAGGGCTCGTTTGCTTTGTTAAACACAGTATTATTGAGAACTAACAGACAAAGATGCCAAGGAATGCATAGGGGAAGCTATTAGAAGTAATTGTAATGTAAATGTGAAGAAAGGAAAGTGGACGAAAAGATAACTTGCCACCGGCAGGGACCGAACCTGCGACCTTCGAATAACGCGTCCGATGCTCTACCACTGAGCTACGGCGGCGGTCATCCCTCCGTGCGCTTTATAGGGTATATATGTGTACTTAAACGTGGGAGCGTCAGTCAGCGCCGCCTGTTGCCATTACGGCGAGTTTGGAACACTCTTTTTTGCCTGTAGGCGTCACGTAGTACGTGGTCTTATTACGAGCGGGCAGCTGACTAATAATCCCTCGCATACCACCTGAAGGCATCGAGTCTGCCAGAACGAGACCCTCGTTATGAATGAAGGAAAGAATTGTAAACTTAAGGGCTCGTTTGCTTTGTTAAACACAGTATTATTGAGAACTAACAGACAAAGATGCCAAGGAAAGTATAGGGGAAGCTATTAGAAGTAATTGTAATCAAATGTGAAGAAAGGAAAGTGGACGAAAAGATAACTTGCCACCGGCAGGGACCGAACCTGTCATGTCATGTCTGTTAGTCATGTCGCAAGTCATGTCGCATACAGTCGAGGGATTATTAGTCAGCTGCCCGCTCGTAATAAGATCACGTACTACGTGACGCCTACAGGCAAAAAAGAGTGTTCCACACTCGCCGTAATGGCAACAGGCGGCGCTGACTGGCGCTCCCACGTTTAAGTAAACATATATACCCTATAATGTGGACGGAGGGATCACCGCCGCCGTAGCTCAGTGGTAGAGCATCGGACGCGTTATTCGAAGGTCGCAGGTTCGGTCCCTGCCGGTGCCAAGTTATCTTTTCGTCCACTTTCCTTTCTTCACATTTACATTACAATTACTTCTAATAGCTTCCCCTATACTTTCCTTGGCATCTTTGTCTGTTAGTTCTCCATATTACCACTTGTCATTTATGTTCGTCATACAGTCACGTCACTCAATACCAAGTTTCGTGTATATCAAGCTAACGAAACGGCCTCGAGCGCGCCATGAGCGTGGCATGCAAGTCATGTCGCACATGACAAGTCATGATTTCCATATTACCACTGGTCATTTATGTTCGTCATCAGTCCTGTCACTCAATACCAAGTTTGGTGTATATCAAGCTAACGAAACGGCTGCGAGCGCGCCATAGGCGTGGCATGCAAGTCATGTCGCACATGACAAGTCATGATTTCCATATTACCACTTGTCATTTATGTTCGTCATACAGTCACGTTACTCAATACCAAATTTGGTCTATATCAAGCTAACGAAACAGCCGCGAGCGCGCCACACAGCAAACGGGTTTGAGCCTTTTTGGGAGTTTTGGGCCCGGCTCTTAACTTGCATCCTAAAAGTACTACGCAAAACCCCCCTACCAAAAAAGGTTTTAGGGGGGTACGCAGGGCAAGATGGCGGTGCCTGTTGAAGCGACAGCCGTGCACTTCGAATATTTCTAGGCGTCAGCCTGCATTATTAAACTCATTCATTCCCAAATAATGCTGGTATATGATTTAGATTTGAGTAATGAGGCTTCGCTAAGCGTATACTGCCGATAAAACAGCTCCGTTTTCGAGATAAACAGTCGATTTGCGGTGCAGAAGGCTTAACAAGGTTTGTTTACAAAGCAAACGGAGTCAAAAGAGGGATTTAGCAGAGTCTTTAGGAGGTAACTTTGGTGTTTTTATTTCTCATTTTGGGGGCTTCAACGGAGTTCATTGCAAGTTTTTCTGCTTCTTTTGAGAGCTTTTAAAACGCCCCTTTATACGCGGCCCTAGAGAGGGCGAGAAAAAAAAAAGATGTTTTAGGCACTATACTAGCGTTTTAGAGACATTTCTTGCAACTATTCATCGCTAGGACATATTAGAAAATGGACATTAATGTATTCATGCACAAACATGACATATGCATACAAGCACGCACGACACAGGAATCGAACTCGCGACCACACGCACTGAAAGCGAACTTCATATCCATTACACCACAGCGCCACCATTAGCTTGCGTAGTTTTTCACGGGGGTATATATCTACAAAGCGGCTACGAACCCGTCGGCGACACCTGAAACTTTTGTTCTCGTAGCATCGGCATGTGTTAGCGCTTTCGCAAGGCCAGTGCATAAACTCAGGGGCGTCACGAAGGCCAAGGTAAACGCCTTCAGCTTCGAACCATTCGGTTCGTCGTGTCGTGCCGCTAGAAAAATTGTAAAAATTGTCTTGAATACTCCGACACTGTTTCACTCGCCCGAAATTCGTGGATACCAGCGTGACAAAAGGTATCCTCAGATGGCCGAACATATGTGCATTCCATGGGCGTATGATGTGGAGCTATTTTCGTTGTTTCTGCCGCGAGCTGCACGCGCCCCATGGCAGCGGCGTGTTCTGAGCTGTACGAGACCGCCTGTGTTTCCATTGATGGGGTCTGTGCCTTCCGCCGCACGGAAGCCCCCAGAGACGAGGACGAAACACTGAGCAACACATCTTTATCATTTCAAAACTCTGCCGCGACTGACTTTCAGCGGCCCCTAAGCGCGAGCCGCGAGCGTGCCTGTGTCCATCGTTCTCGTTATCCACCGGCGCGCTCACCGCTACGACTCCCATAGCATATATAAGTTACTCACGCAGATGCCCACAAGCGTGCGCAGGGTGCCTCTTCAGGTGGAAGGGGGGGGGGGGGGGACGAAAGCTCGTCGCTGCGCCCACCCTCCCTATTAAGTCAATGCCCGGGGCAGACTCCCCCCCCCCTCCCCTCCCCGTGTGCACGAATATGCAGATGCCCGAGTTACAAGGACATTGTAACGCGCCTACACATTTATTGCGCGCGTACTCTCGCGAGCCAAACGCAGGTGCAGCAGCGCCTTCAGAGTAGCTGAACGATAATCTACATCCACAATTAGCACTTATTCGCAACTCGCACTTTCACGGGGACACAGTGATTCTCAAACTCAAATTCAGTATTTAGTCGCTTTCACACTCGGAGACTACCTACAATCTTACTACCTACAATCTTACTAATTAACCTTCATTATTAAACATCACACAAATGCATTAAAGCGAATGCGTAAGCATGCCCCAATGTCAAGTACAACCACCACAAATTAGCGGTGACAGGTCTCCCGTTAAATAAAAAAGAGTTAATGCACATGCACTTCGCCCTTGTGAAAGTCCATGTGTATGTGGCACTCGTCTTGCACAGATGATGTAGCAAGAATAAACAAATGTAGTATTGCCGTCTTCCTCAACGAAACAGCTGTGTAGGAATGATAAGAAAAACAGTGTTCGCAATATTTTATTGGAATCAAAACATTAGCAGTTCTCATGTCAGTGTAAGCATATGTATATTTCCATTTTTCAGCACAGAACCTACACCCAATACAAAACACTAAGAACGTATACAGTACAGCCCAAGCACTATATATAATTCACAACAGTAAAGCAACATGAAAGTAGTGTGGCAAATCTCATCATAATGCACACTGACATGTGCACTTCACAGTGCTAGTATGTAAACACAATCGAGAGAAATGGGATCTACAAGGAACTTGGTGTCAGCCTGCACATGAAGGCAACTAAGTTAGTACAATAAGGCTAGCATTACTTTTAAGAAATATGCAACCATGCAGGGAGGCATGTTGTAGATTTTAATTGAATTAATTTGCCCTATGGCATCAAAACATGTCACACATCATCATACAGTTCTGTTTTCTGCAGAAAAGTCCAAAATAGACCTGTGGTGTTGATTGTAGATCCACTTACCAAAATTTGTAAAGGCGTTCTGCCATGCCAGGAAAATGACAACATTGCATTCATATATGGCTGCACATACTTGAAGTTTGAAGTTTGAAGTTTGAAGATTATTTCGTTATTTTTATGGTACATGTATTTACACTTTTAGGGATCCAACAAAATTGTTAAAGGGTCCCTAACGGCATTATAACATCAAAAAAACTCTAAATGGCAACAGCATGTGAAGGGAATGTTTAGTTATCAAAAACACAAGAAAACATAGATATCAAGACAGAATATGGTTTCATAGACAATGGTCACCGTTACTAACGAATAAAACATGACTGATACGATAGATAACGCGATGTAATTAAAGCAACAGGAGTTCATTGTGTGATATATATAAGTGCGAATATGAACATATCTGAAAATAATAACTACAAATGATTACTGCAGTATGAATTGGTATGAAGCGAATTTTTTAGTTGTGCTAGAAAAGAATGAAGAGATGGGGCTGTCTTTAGATTTGTAGTAAGGCTATTCCAAATTGTACTTCCTCTAAATTCCAAAGTTTGACGGCCGTAATTGGTATTTATTTTAGGTAGTAAAGTCTGTAGCGTGAAAAACACTCGTTAACTCGGGGTGACAGACGAAGGGACACTGACAGTAAGCTGAGATTACCGTGAAATATTCTGTATATTATAGAAGCAATATTATAAATAACTAGATTGTGGACACTTAACACATTAATATTTTGGAACAAGTCCTCGCTTCTGATGTGAATATCATCAGGCATTATTATGCGAAGAGCTCTTTTCTGAATAATTTGGACGGATTTAAGGTGACATTGGTACGTGCAACCCCATATAGCAATGCAGTAGTTTATGTGTGAATGAATGAATGCATAATAAAGATTAATTAGTATTTCTCTTGAAAAAAAGTGTCTACACTTACAAAGAGCATGCAATCCGTATGAGGCTTTCTGTACAACGTTTCGTGCGTGTAAATGAAATTTTAGGTGAGAATCTATGACAACTCCCAGGAATTTTGTGTGATTCGCATGCTGTATGAAACAGTTGTTATAGATTATGTCGTTATGCACTAAGATTATCTGTCTTTCAGAGTGAAAAAGCATGAATACAGTCTTTGTAGGATTGAGTGTAACGGCATTAGTTGTGCACCAGCGATGAAGGTTGCAAAGTTCAGCATTAACTTTTCTAATTAACGAACTTTCGTTCCTGTCGGATATCAATAGATTAGTGTCATCCGCATAAAGTATCGCAGTAGCATCAATCAGCTGTGACGGTAAATCATTCACAAACAAGAGGAAAAGTAACGGTCCAAGTATGGAACCCTGTGGCACCCCGATATTAACTAATCTAGCAGATGATTGTGACTGGCCCACATGAACAATTTGTGTTCTATCTTTTAGGTAGCTGCTGATGAGTGCTAGAGGTGTCCCAGTGATTCCATATCGTTCAAGTTTACGTTTGAGGATATCATGACTGAGAGAGTCAAACGCCTTTGCGAAGTCAATAAAGACTCCTGCTACAAATAAACCGGAATCGATCGCTTTCCTAATACTGTCCACAAACGTTGAAATTGCTGTTGTTGTCGAGCAATTTTTCCTGAAGCCAAACTGGTGAGGTGAAAGAATTTTGAATTTTTCCAAGTAACTTGTTATCCGAGTGCAAAGTATTTTTTCCGGGACTTTACTGAAGAATGGAAGCACCGAGATTGGTCTGTAGCTTTCCACCTTCTCTTTTTCTTTTGATTTGTACAACGGAGAAATTTTAGCAGTTTTCATCTTAGTGGGGAATACGCCAGTTATAAATATGGTATTCACTATATGTGTTAGCACTGGTGAAATAAAGTTTATAACAAGTTTGGCAGAGTAGGCTGATATATTATCGATACCAGAAGCGGTGTTGCGTAATGCAGAAATAACCGAAGCTACTTCCGTTTCATCTGCGGGATGAAGAAAAAAATGAGGATTCAGAACGAGGAATGTACGACGCATCAAACCTTGTTTCTGTCGGTTTCAAGTGTGAAGAAAAATAATTACTAAATGCTTCGCTGATATCGTCTAGCGAACTATAGGAAACGTTGTTAAAAATGATTTTTTCAGGTAAGACTGCCTTCTTTTCCCTGCCGAGATATTTATTCAAAAGTTGCCAGTTCTTTCTGGAATCATTTCCATTGCGAGCAATTTGGTTGCTGAAGTACTCTTTCTTTGCAGCATAAAGGATTCCATTCAATATGTACGAGTATGTAGTGTATCGTTTCCTCAATGAAGCGTTAAATGGTTGTTTCTTTAGTTTTCTGTACATATTATACTTTTTCTTTATAGAGCGTAAAAGGGAATATGTTATCCATGGGTCTCTGGGCACTTTATATTTGGACGTCACATAGAAAGATGTAGAAGCGGTACCTATGGCCTCGGCGTATAGTTCAGAAAACCTATCATAGCTCTCGTTTGGGCATTGCAACTCTAGTACAGGCGTCCAATCTATGGAACGTACAGCATTTACAAATAGATCCGAGTCAAATGAAGTCTTAAGAAAACACTTCTGCTTTGGTTTAAAACAGTTGGAAAGAACAAAAGCAACAGGGTAATGATCCGTAATATCTGCATATAATACAAAAGAATAAGAACAAAGTGAAGTATTAGATAAAACGTGATCGATGATCGTGCTGCTATGATCAGTGACTCGTGTGGGAGTATCAACAAGAGAAGAAAATCCATAGCTTGTAAGACATGTTACATACTCGTAGCAAGTTGGAGAGCTTATATTTGAAAGATCAATGTTGAAGTCCCCCCATTATTATCACAGCAGCATTCTCATTCAAAAAAGACTGAAAAAATATTATCGAGATCTTCGCAAAAGTCATCGTAAGACGCTGATGGTGATCTGTACACAACACCGACGATAAGATTCTGCGGCATTTTCATCTGTTTTTTATCAACTTCTATCCAGACAGATTCACAACATTTAGCATTAAATTTCACGTCACATCGCCGCTTGTAAGTGATGCCTTCGTCTATGTACAATACTGTTCCACCATGAGCAATACCAGATAAGTTTTCTGTGCGGCATTTGGCTTCAATGTTATAGCCTGGTATGTTATAAGACTGCACTTCATTGGCCGATAACCACGTTTCAGATATACCAATAAATGTACATTTACGCTTAAACAGGGCCAAAAGGTTGCGAATTTCATCGGAATTTTTTCTTAAACTGCGAGCATTAAAATGTACTCCGAGAAGTTTATCTTGTGAAGCAATAGCCTCATTCACAGTATCAATTGAACAAGTCATGAAATGTCCTGGAATTCTAACTAAATGATAAGCCCAAGGTCAGCCTCGCAAGTGAGGCGCACGACTGGGCTATCAGTGCTTTTTCTTGCTTTGATATGCCCTTGGTCCGTCCATACGAACAACCACTTCTTTTCCTTTTTCAACTTTAGAGCATCGGCCAGAAGTTTCTTGTTGTCACGAGTTAGGTGATCATTGACGTACACTGGTCTTTTGTTGACGGAGGAAAAGCCTAGCGATTCCGTTGAAAGGCGCGCCTTTTTTGATCTTCGGTGGAAGTCATTACGTAGATTTCGCGAGACAAAACGAACTATCAAATTTTTCTCACTTGCGTTGCGAACAGCAGACACACGGTGGCAAGTGTCAATGTCACTTAATGCAACAGCACACCCCACTTCTTCACCTATTTTTTGGATAATTGCGGCACAGTTTTCGTTCTGAGTGACAGGAATTCCTTTAATTTCAATGTTATTTGCCCTTGAGTATTGCTCTAGTGAATTGACACGGTTTGTGAGTTCCCGATTCTGCAGCAAAAGACTTTGGTTGTCTGCCGTAAGGGCTTTGTTTTGTTTGGTTACTTCTTCATACTTAGCCAGTAGTGTTTCGAACTTAGTGTTCATGAACTGCATGCTTTCCTCCAACGCTTTAACCTGACTTGGAACTTCACTAAGGCTATTCAGCTGAATGGTTATCTTATCAAGCCTTGCAACTATCGCGGAAAATGACTTAGGGTCCTGTTCTGCCGGGTTTCCCGAACTTGAGGAACCGCCCCTCAGTTTCGAGGAGTAGCAAGTCGGACACCTCCATGATTTACGCACCGAGTCATGTTTGCCTTTAAAAGAAGATTCATTTGTGCCTGAACACTTGCCGATATGGTATGGGTACTGACATTGACAACAAACAATTTTGTTACTATCGTTGGATACTGACTTAGAACATGATAGGCAAACATCCCGAGACATAGTTATTTTCGCACGCTGTGTGAACAGGAAACAAAAAACACTCAGTGGCAGCAGCGGTGGAAATAAGCCAAGTGTATAAAAAAGTACACAAGACTAACCTGAAAATTATACGTTGAACGATTAGTTCCGTGTATCCGCGTGCAGTTCACCGGAGCCAGATAGTGGCATCGGTGCGCAACTGCTCAGAACCACCGCTGCCGCCAAAGTGTGATTGACAGCACTCGACGAATATCGAAGTCGACGATCCGGCAGGTGGCACCGGTGTCTGTTCCCGATTACTCGCCGGGCGGCAACCTTTCAGCG
>JALIZH010003721.1:0-64619 GCA_030522465.1 Rhipicephalus appendiculatus
CACAGAGAACGATCGGTGTTAGGAAGGCGTCCCGCAGAGGCCAGTCGAAAATACCGCTTTCTTCTATGGTGCCACGTCGTCTCGGCCCGTCGGGCAGGTCGGGCTTTCTCGCACATATGCCGTGTTTTCTCGCATATAACCCACTCATTCATATAACCCACACCTCCCAATAAAACGCATGGAAAAATAACAATTTATTTTAAAATCACCACGTATGCCATGAAACCGCCTTGCATTACTACGTAGCAGTGCCGTGAAGCCAACAGACCGTTGCAGTGAAGTCGATCGCTATGGCGAAGGCATCATTATCAGACTTGTACACGTTACAGAATATAAGCAAGCGATAATAATTACAATTACTTCACTGAAAATGTAAATAATTACAGCAGTGACTTGCAGCCCCACAAAAGTAACTGAGCAATTACAGAAATGTAGATCGATTAGTTTTACATTAGATTCCTTCAACATTTATTGCCGTAACACAATGACATCAGTTTGCTCAAACTACAACCTACTAGTGTGGATTTCATGATAGAGAGATGACTGGAGGGCTTGCATAAAGTCTGGGAGGCTTCATGTGGGTTCCGTGATGTAGCGTTACACGTTGGTAACTTTCATCAGGAGTTGTTGTTCAAAGCTGTAGTCACTGATTCTACCACGTTTCCTCGCTAAGAGCTCAGCTGCGGCACTGAACACTCTCAATGCCCACACTGGTGGGAAGGGCGTTATTATAACATAGGAACACCTTCCGCACCAGCTCGTAGTTTTGCAGAGCTTCGATGCATGTGTCCATGTCCTCTATGAATCTTCGCGCTTTCCTGTTGCTGGTGCTCAGTTTTTCGTGGCAAGTAAGGCCAAGGGAAAGGCGAAAAAAAAAAAAGGCTCTCTAGGGACCCGCCCGTCAAACAGGGCGGGGGGTCCCTGCATCGCGGACCCATATTTCTCGGGACTAGAGCTGCCGTAGAAGACTGCCAACAACTTGATTTCTGAAAAATAAAGTAATTGGTTACCTGTAATAAATTGAGAAGAAAATATAATTGAATTACCGAGAACGCTACACTTTCCTAAAATTAATCGATTATATTAGAAAACTTCAAGAAAATGTCATTGTTTACATGTAATCGCTTACTTGTAACGCGTTACGTTCAACTTTGATCATTATTGACTGTAGAATACCGCCTTTAGAGGCAATGAAGTTTATTTCTCGCCCCTTCTCTCTGCTCGCAGCGCGCTGAGAACATGTAGCGAGACGTGAAGGAAGTTCTTGCAACATGTGATGATATGAGGAAGATACATCAGTCGCTGGAGCAAGCATTCTTGCATCTTGATCATACGTTGAGCATTGCAGTGGTATGACTGTTGGAGCACCCAGAATTTGCTATCGAGCGAAAATTTAGGTTCACCTATCATAATAATAATATCTGGGGTTTTACGTCCCAGGTCACCTATCATAGTTTTTCAGTGTAATAAAATGCCTGTATAAAGAAGAAATTATGAAGCGCGATTTTCCCTTTCTGCCACTGTGAAGGATTCCAACGTGGTACCATGACTGATGTGGACACTCTCGGCCAAAAACACGCCGAGAGTGTCCACATAATTGTTCTCGCCATAATGACAAGTTCATCGAAGAGGCACGTGATTAAGCTAAACGGCAAATTGGATTAGCTCATAGCTCTTTATTCGAATTCAAGAACTTCACGCAGCTCACCTTCACAGCTTTGGTAATTCCTTATGGTTTCAGTACAATAAAAATGGTAATGAGCAGCCCGAAAGCGTTATTCCGGTGCCTTCGGTTGACGCTTATTAGTGGTTCTGCCCCCATCATAAGTCGAACGTAAAGCGAGCGTTCTTTATAAAACAACTTGTTCGTGGCTTAATACCAGCTTGAGAGTGAGTGGTAAGAATCGCGGCTTCATTCACTATCGCTGGCGATCACTTGCTAAGGATACACGCACACTGTCTTTACAGCCGGACTGCACTTTCTTATAATTTATCTTAGAAACAAGTATGATTGACGCAGGACGTAAGTACTGGCTGCATCGTCCTATTGGTAGCGACACGCGCACGGCCACTCATGAGTCTCCAATCAGGTGCATTATGGCCAGACAATGCCTGACAAATCACGATTGTCTAGAGGGAAATAGTGTCTAGGCAGGCACTAGTGATGTAAAACCATCGGTAAATAATTATCGATAGCATTGCTAGTTTTAATATAAACTCTCAATAGTGTACAGAAGCTATCGATAGTATTGTGGAGAGTACAATCGATAGTACCACCATTATTCCTTACTATCGAAAATGCTATGGATAGCTTTATCGAGAGTATGATCAATAGTGTCATCGATACTATTACTGTCGGTAACACTATGTATATCGCTGGGAATTATTCAAATCAAATCAAAATGAGTTTATTAAGACGTGTATACAAAAGATGCGTACATAATAGTTGGACCAATAGCCTACGTGGCTAGTAGCTGGTCCAATAGAGAAAATAGATAAAAGTTTGCAGCGCCATTACTGTGGTGTTGTTAGCCGCTGATATTACCAGAACATTTGCGAGAGGCTGTTTTCAGCAAAGCTCAGTTCACTTATTTACTGAGCGATTCTCCGGCGAATTGAAATAAGTAATTTCTACATTTGAAAATGCCGAAATATGTCCATGAATATATTCATATTCAAAAGTAGCCAGTCACACCTTGCAATTAACAAACTTGGTTATTGAGATTCTCACATTCAAATCGCAACATGCAAAATAAATTTCAAGGCAGCGCAGTGCCGCCACATGTAACGGCTTCCTTTTTCGCTATTCAGCCTGCTCCTCCTCCTCCTCCACCATATACGCAGCACTCGGGGAGCAGAGTTTATGCTTCAAATGAGTTGGCGCTGTTAGTATCATACTATCAGCCGTACTGTAGAACTGACCACTCAGCGTTATTTACAGTCTCTTTTTGAGTATCAACAGCTCGATAGGTACTGAAGTATCGATAGTATCGGTAGTACTTACTATCGACGGCTCTGCGTTACTGCAATGCACTCATGCACGCCGAGCTATCCGCGAAAGCCTATCTCGGAAGGCACTAAGCCGGCTTTGTCAAACCAATTGTGACGCGCTCACGGTGTGGCTCTGGCTTATTCCAGCATTTCTCTCCTCGACTTCCGTCCTCGTCGTGTCTATTTTCCATACGTACAGAAAGTCAGCAAGGAAAGAAGAAAGTGGGTAAGTAAGTAAAAGATATAAAGTTAAGGAAAGAAATAGAGAGCTGCATGAGACTACGAAGAGGAAGTGAGTAGTGCGGCCATTGTCCAGAACAATGTCTAGGAGCACAAGACGGGACATGCCTTGCAGGATCAGATCCATTCCTTGCGCTGAATACTAGGCGGCAAGTTAGGGTATACCAGGTGTGTCTCAAGGTATTTTGCTTAACCCAGCTAGACGATCGCAGTCAGGAGCACCTGCGTGATGACTGGTTACGAACAGCTAACCCACACCCCCACAGCGCATGCGTGTCCCCTCCCCCTCTCTCTCCTCTCCTACGGTCCCCCCGTTCTGTCCTCTAGGAATGCTCTAGGAATGCGCGCACGACAGGTGGCGCGACAACGCCATACTCCGCTGGGGGCACCACGGTAGTTCCGCGGTATGAAAATGACGGAGCGCGCCTGCCTCATTCTCTCTCCTGTGCAGCGCCGCGATGAGCGCCCGGGCCGCTGCCGCCAAACGAGAGCGGCGACGTTTCTCCCGCTCAAGATAACCATCTCCCCGCTGCTTCGCATCCACACATGGTTCCCTTTAGCGGGAGATGGGGAAGTTTTTTTATGGAGGTTCAATCTCCGTGATCTTCAACCTAGTCAGCAAAAAATCTTTTTTACTACTTCACCTCCAAGTAACCTGTTGGTCCTCGCAGCAGCTGTCGTAGATGCAGTCATTGGAAAACGTTAGCCTTACACTCAAAATACTTATTCAAGCCTCACCTAGAACACGTCCAAGTTTTTAAGCCTGCCGCGCTGTACAGCTGGATTAGTTCCGGAAAAAGAAGTTCACGTTGCATTTGAGACTGTATTGCTAGTACCAAGAGATCTATAGTACGTAAACGAAAGCCAATCCTATAATCCTATCCGGCTTTAGAAAAAATTATTGTGTATACAAGAAACTTCCCCCGTAATATCACATAAAGAAGAAGCTTTACCAGATACGGAAAACAATTTTCAGTCACACTGAAACCATCGGTAGTTCGGCAACGCGCCGCCGACTTTGTAGTCGGCAACGCGTTGAACTGCGTTTTTGTCTGTTTAGTGATGTAAGCTGTTAAAAAACAAACACCAGTTAAATTCCTCATCGATGCACTCCAGGACTGTAGAAAACGCAAATGCCATCTCATGCTTTAAAACATTCTCTGACAAAATCGCGTGTGTACGAAACGGAAAAGGCAGCTTTAACGCGCAGGTTATGCGTCTTTTAGAAGTATGAATCGTGAGACCAAATTCTATTGAGAAATAATCTATGTATGATATTAAATGCGTTCTTTCAAATGACAGCATTAGGTTGCATTTTTGGAACCCCCCCCCTTCTTCCCCCGCGCTGCTTCAACCTTCTTCACTGCACCGTTCCTTGTGGAACTAAATAGCGTGACTGCCACCCGCTAGCTGAGGTGAGTTTGAGTCTCCTGCTGCAGGCACTGCAGCTGAACGTTCAATGACATTTATTTTATCAAATCCGAAAATGGTTGCTCAGGAGTCGGAACATTAGAAACAAGCCTGTCGTGAGTATTCCAAACATCAATTGCTTCTCACAGGGTAAGGAAGGTAGGAAGTAGGTAAGGCAGGGTTGCCACTGGCTGCTACTTTTCGCCAAATTGGCGAATTTGAGAGGCCCGTGGCGACCTAAAATTATGAGCGGCGAAATGGCAAATTTTTCGCGATTTTCGCCTTAGGTCTCGACTGAGTTATGCATTCTATGCTCACTGTCTTCCCAACAATTGAGCGAAAACATTTTTTTTTTATTTTTCTTGGTTTTAGACCCACCAGTAGAAGGCGCACTTCACGCGCAACTCAGTACGTCCGTCCTGTGTCTCGTGTGCATGTCTCGTGTATATCTCCTCAATTCATCTACATCCCGGAGGTACTGGTGCGTCCCCCAGCAACCTCCAAGCAAAATGGAAGCTTGGCCTCCGAGATTGCACGCCAAACCCGCCGGCGCGCAATCTCGGAGGCCATGATGGAAGTCAGCGGACTGTTTTGTGTGCAGCGAGACGGTGGTGTTAAAGTTCATGAGGTGCTTTAAAGGGCCCCTAAACAACCTCTGAAAATACGAAAAACAAACGCGTTATTCTCTCCCGGTGTTTCCCGTGTTTAAGGCACAATTCGTGACGCCATCAGTGTGTTCACGTGACGTCAGGATGATATAAGCTCTCGACTGGTCGATATACGAGAGATATCTGTTGTGAATTGTCTCCTACCCTGCTTTGCCCATGCAGTAAAATGACCATTCTGCCTTGCTTCGCATGACTATCATGCGCGATAAACTGATATCACTTCGTTTTCTGCGTTTGCGACAGCGCTAGCGGATGTAGCAGCCTGTAGACGAAAAGCGCGAAATCCTGATTGGCTCAACGCTTAGTGCTGGCATTCCATGTGTTTTATGAAAAAATAAGTGGCGAGGAGGAAGAAACTACTGCCTCGCCTTTTGAACTCGACCTGGTTTAGGGGTCCTTTCAAGCTTCTCTAATGATTTGCTTCTGAATTGGCTAGACGACGGTTAGGCCGAGTATTCCGACCATAGCTCCAACTTTTTCTTTTTGTAGTAACTGTTCCGTGCACTTACTACTTATATGACGTTTTCATGTCAATAAAAATTCAGTTTGGAAATAAGCGCTTGTCCTGTTTGTTTGCCCTTTCGTGCTCCTGCTTCATTGCGCCGTTTAGCTTCAGATTAGAGGTGTGCACGGGCTCCGGGTTGCCCGAAAGCCCGAGCCCGGCCCGGCCGGCGGGCCGGGCTCGGGCGGGCCGACGTCCTCTCATCTCGGGCCCGGGCCGGGCTCGGGCTAAATTGTTTTTTGTCAGTCGGGCCGTGCCAGGATGCGAAAGCCCGAATCAAAAAAAAAATTGCCGCGTATCTGTGTGCTTCGCTGCAAATGTCGTCGAAAGACGATAGTCTTGTGCCGGCCGTACTACTATGTTTTGCCTTGCCTCAGACAGCGCCTACTCTACGTTGAATTGGCCGCATCTGGCTAGCATTGATAGAATAGAGGAGGCGCTGCGCGAGATATGAACGCCATCGAAAAACATGAACTTGTGTTGAAACAAGGGCACTGCCAGCGGCAGCACTTTATCGTCGGCACAGGGCTTTTTCGTGCAAAGCATCGCAGTTCGTGCACAGCGTCGCATTTTCAGCACAGTCTAAAAACACTAGGGTCTTTAGAATTACGTATCTTTGTATTTTCTAAGAAAGGAACGCACGACCTGATACTTACATATTAATGTTGCGCCTCAGGTATGCGTAGTATTTGCTTTTTGATCGAATATGTTCACAAGTATGAACGCAAACACCAGTTCGAGATGGTTGGGCTTTCAGAAATTAGTTAAACTCTGGTCGAGGAGCTAGCTGAATCGGGTGAGAGACAGACAGATAGACAGACAGACCAAAATTTTTGCGTTGAAGTATCCCAAGAAAGACTATCGTCTTTCAAATGTAGTCGATGTTCCGGAACTGTTTCCGACTGCGTAGCGCCTTTTCCACGACCGCCCCCCACCCCCTTCCTCGGTTCTCCTGTCTTTTAGCCACTTTAAACGCAAGGGGGAAAGGGTGAAGTCACAGAAGGTGAGCTTTGTGATTTTCTATACATGGAATTAGAGCTGTGCACGGGCCTAATTTTCAAGCCCGAGCCCGGCCCGGGCCCATTGACTGCGTCGCAGGCCCGCCCGAGCCCGACCCCAAAGGGCTTCGAGCCCGTCCGGCCCGGCCCGACGTACGAAAACACAAACCCGGGCCCAGTCCGGCCCGACACTATGAAAGTTTGCTGCGGAGACAAGATATCACTTTTTGATCATGTTGCATTTTATTCAACATATCAAAGTTAAACATATGCAAACGACATATGTTAATGTGTATACACAGATTACAAGTTCTGAAAAAATAACAAGCTGCGCAGTGATTCCGGAGTTCAGTGAAGTGCGGTGCATCACATATCCTGTCGAACTGAAGTTCCGTTCGCTGCTCGCACTGATAGCCGGAATCGCAAATATCTTTTTCGCAAGCATAACAAGCTTAGAATAATTAGACTCCTTGTTCTTCCAGCAGTTTATTATCTATGATGCAGGACAGGAGGATGATTGTATGGATAAATAATCACAAAGGTGATCTGTGTGCTCATCGCTAAGTGCTAGAAAACAATTCCTGCACAACGCGTATATTTTTTTGGTTTGATGCGGGCTTTGCACCTGGCCCGGCCCACCCGATGCCCGAGATGAGTAGCCCGAGCCCGGCCCGGGCCCGAGTTGGGAAGACGTCCGCATACCCGAGCCCGGCCCGCGGGCCGGGCCGGGCTCCGGGCTCGGGCTACCCGGAGCCCGTGCACAGCTTTACATGGAATAATCTCTCTCCTACATCTGAGGTACTAAAATTCTGGAAGAACATAAAGTCTAAATATCCCAAACATGATATCCTTGCAAAAAAAAATTGCGATTGCGGCTGAGTGCGAGCAGCCAACGGACCTTCAGTTGGGCGGGATATGTGACGCAGGAGCTCCGCACTTCACTGAAGCCCGAATCGTTTGACGGCTTATTTTTATACGACAACTTGTAATCGTAGCATATAGTGACTGTCATGTGTCGCTTGCTTATGTTTCACTTTGTTATGTTGAATAAAATGCCACATCATCGAAAAACAGTTTGTCTCCGCAGCAAACCTTCATAATGTCAGGCCGGACCAGACCGGGCGGTCCCGCGGCCCTCTAGCGTCGGGCTCGAGCGGGCCTTCGACGCAGTCAGCGGGCCCGGGCCGGGCTCGGGCTCTGAAATTCGGCCCGTGCACAGCTCTACTTCAGATAGTTAACCGGTGGCTTATCATCTAATCTATCTTTACAATATTGAGAGTGTAACTAAATGTCTCAACTCGATGAATGTGCAGTATTGTACAGACACAGGAATGAAGAAATGGGTCTAATGGTCAAGGTCCGGCATATCCATAGCAGTGGTAGCGTATGCGTAAGCTAGTCGCTGATAACTTTTATTGACAGGAATTGAAATGATTGACTAGTTATTGCTCGCGTAGATTCCCTCGTCTACCGGAATGACAGGTGGCGCTCCATACCAATGCAGGCGCAGATAAGGTTTTGGCTATTCTCTTTTCCGACGCTGTGTACCTATTGAATTTTTAAAAGCGTTCGTGTTGTATTGATCGATTTTCACCCATGTTTGCACGCCTAAATTCTTTAATGATGAATCCGAAACAAACTAGGCCAACTTTCTGTCGTTCTAAATCACACGCTTATTCTACTTTACCCCCTTCCCTTAGCACGTCATTGTTGAGTGCCATTAGCAGCGTGTTTTTTCTCTTTCAGGCGATAGTAAGAGTCCTGCTGTAGTTCCCCGCTCTGAGGCCGCTTCGATTATTTTCTGCATTTGCGTCCATAAAAGGACGCCCGAAAGAAGGCCCTTCCCTTGTCACTGGCAAAACACATCGAGTAATTCACTCGTTCTGCATTTTTTCTTCATGATTACAATGATCAGTGTTGTCCTACGCATGGCATTGGTTCCTCGATAACGGAGCCATTTCGACGAAGTATTCCCAGAAAGTGCTCTCCCTTTTTACATTTATGTTGTACCACCGGTGCAACGCTTTCATATCCTTCGGATGTGTTCACTTCTTCCAAGCGTCGATGTTTAGCCATGTGGATAGCACAGTGCGCTGACGAGCCAGAGACCTGCGTTCGAAACTCCCACCACCAATATTTCCCTATCAGTTTAGTCATGTGCCTTTACTTTATCTTACTCAGCGCTCGCTCTCTTTCACTTTATCCTGCCGTAATCGTTTGGACGGTAAGGAACATCGATGAGTGGGTGCTTAAAAGCTGTGCGCTAAACAGAAAACGTAAGGACGGCACTCTGCATTAGAAACATGCATGCAATATCGGCTAAAGACAACAGTAACGCTCGCACACTAATGCAAGAAATGAATCTGACAGAGTGCTACGTCGTGTTGAATAAAAATGTTAGTGTTCAGTTTATGATCCAGACATGCATCTCAGCCTATTGCGTTTGTCCTGTGATTAGTGAGAACGCTCTGTGTTGACAGTCAGTCTTTCAGCGATTGTTTTTATTTATTTATGTTCTGCAGTACCTCCTCTGCTGTGAAAGATTGGGGTGCATACCACTTTGGGTGCTCCATTTCTCTCTTTCTGCGGAAATAAAACCGAAAACTAGCTGCCCTGGAATGAAGAGACAAGCATAAAAATGAAATAGCATACAAAATAAATACAAAAAATAAAATAGAAACAGACTGTCCCCTGGCAAGAGTTCAGTTTACAAAAGAACGTTCAGAGGCACAAACTCCCGTCTAATTTGTATCCTCGGCAAATGTGAGAGCACATCACTTCATATATAAGTGCATATTGTTGCTCATTACAAGTGATTGTCTGGTTAAATGTCCACATAGACATCATTAGAAATATGTTTCCCTTGCACTACAGATGCTCTTCATGCCAGGATCTCCAGTAATTTTGCCAGTTGTTGCTCTGGCTTTCTTCCTGCACTCGCATTCCAGAATAATGTGACCAACCATCTCACTTCCTTACCCACAGAACACTCAGGTGAGTCAAAATGGTGGACCCTTGTTTAGAAAATTAATTGTGCATGGTACTTCTTCTTTAATTGTGTCGCATGTTTTCCTTCTTCTCGATGAATCATATCGGCAGAATAGCATGCAACGTTTCTTGCAGGCGGTTTCATTATCATGATCCTTCATCCTGCACATTTGTTTTACTTTCACAGAGAAACACGCAAATGACGGCGAATATGCTGAGGGCACGCAGTGGCACCGGCTGACCATCGTAAAGCAAAAGAGGAGGTTTCCTTTTCTAAGGTGCACGGTAAATAATTCTGCGATTGTAAAAAAATGTGCACTATACCTGAATCATGCGAGCTTAAACGAAAATGGAGTTTTCCATCTTGCTGGTTTCAAGTGCCAAAGTTAACAATATATGTGCGTGGGCTGAAAGACAAAACAAGAATGTTGTTTTCTAGTTTGGCCGTGGCACTTTGACAGTAAAACGAATTTGGATTTTTGTCCCTCGAATTCCACTAAGAGTCTTGCTTTGGAGAAAAATTGGTCGTCGTGTTTCGCAACGCCCTAAGATCAGTTTTGAATTCGAGAAAACTTACATCCGTTGAGTCTTACCCATGTCAGAACCAGCTGTTGCAATCAGTTTTCGCAGAGTGTGGGCCCAAGTGAATCGGGAACGTAAACACGGGTCCTGTGCCCGATGACTTTTCTGAATAACCGCAGGGGATGCATAATTTAGCAAAGAGTTTCGGCGTGTACAGAAAACTTTTTAACACGACAGAAAAAGCACCGCTTTTGTGTTTTTAATTGTGTGAACACAGCATGTTTTACTGTTCTTCTTCCTTCGACTGGCTGCGTTCATTACGAGTTATATTTCGCGAGTCAGAGAAAACATTTTCAAGCGAAAAGCAATTAATGTTGAATCAATGTTTTTAACAGCACAGTTGAGCATGTTTTTTTTTCGGGGCCGTTTGCTCATTACAAAATAACGTCACATTACACTGAACAGGATTTTAGCAGCGCTACAAAGAAGGAACACACAGAAAAACACGTGCACACGGCGTTAGAGAAGTACTTTGTCAGCGTCAATGTCTGTGGTGGATCTTATTATGAACAATAAGTTGCCAAGCATTTCATGACCAGGAAAATCTATCTATCTATCTATCTATCTATCTATCTATCTATCTATCTATCTATCTATCTATCTATCTATCTATCTATCTATCTATCTATCTATCTATCTATCTATCTATCTATCTATCTATCTATCTGTCTATCTCTGTCTGTCTATTTATTTATTTATTCATGAAATACCTGTATCGCCCCAGTGCGCATTACAGCAGGGGGGTTACAGTCAAAAATATACAAATTAACCACATTCACAAAGCGCGGTAAAACACATCGTTGTCCAAAATGTTCACTATGTCTGGCGATAGAGCATTCCATTCTCTTATGGGTCGTGAAAAAAAGAATACCTGAAGACGTCACCCTTAAAGGGACCCTGAAACGGTTATTTGAAGCTTTGTCAGCGTTTAGGCTAGAGCATCATCGAACCATTGGCACCAAAATTTTCGCTACACGCCGTGTACCAAGGCGGCTACGGCCAATTATATCATACCCTCCTTCTTACCCCTGCCTTGCCTCCTCAACTCATGAGACACGCTGGCATCGCTGGCGATCGCAGAGCTCATGTGAGCACACTCGATGATTTGAGCTTCTCCCGGTGATGACCTCTGAGACTGCACGCCGGCAGGTTGCGTGCATCTCGGAGACCATAGCCCCAGTGCGCCCGGCAGCACGCACGCCGTCTGGCAACAGAGACATCGCGGAGGGGTTTATATCTGCTCCGACAGGTGCCGCCACCCTACCAGCCAATTTTTTCGTGCGCGCACACCGCAGCCAATCAGATCGTGCGCAGACTGCGTGTCATACTGGGGAGGGGCGGTTGAAAACGCGTTGGGCTGAGCCGCAGTGATCTGCAGCGATTCGCAGCTTTATAGCGTTGTAATCAATCACACAGTGTACGCAGAGCGCTTAAATTACTCTGTAAATGAGTCTTAGGACTTGGTCTACTGGCTCAATGTGTTTGTACAAAATCGTCAAAACCGTTTCAGGGTCCCTTTAAAAGGCAATTCACGGATTTTTAGTGCATGGTCAAGTCTCGGCGATATATAACTGGGTAACTTAATATACCTTTCTCTCTCAATGACGGTTTTAGAATGGTATACAGCATGAAAAAATTTCATTCTAAGGTTTTTCCGCCGATCTTGCAAAGCCTGCCATGATAATTTACGTTTGCTCTCCGTCATGCTTAGTGTTCTTCTATAATTGTTAAGTACAAACCAAACCGCCTTATTTTGCACCTTTTCAAGCTGCTCCGTGAGATCAGCTGTGTGCGGTTCCCCAACATACACAACCGTAATCAAGTATGCTGCGAACTTACGTAAAATACAGCTGCTCTTTCAATTTTGCTGGTAACTGACTGAAATTACGGTGAACACAGCGAACTTATTGCTTTATTCTTAATGTGTAAAATGTGTCTATTCCACCTTAAATCAGACGTTAAAAAATACCTAGATATTTATATTCTTCAGCTTTCTTTAAGGTCATATTGTTCAGTGTATATGTTCAAGAGTGTAATATGCGTTTCCTTGAAAAGGTGACGTGAACACATTTTTTGAAGATTTAAGGACATTTCGCATTTATCACACCATGATCCTATAATGTCTAAATCAGCCTGCAGCAAAGTAACGTCACTCTCTAACTCTATAAATAACACAGTCATCCGCGAACATTCTAAATGAAGATTTGACGTCATTTGCAATATCGTTAATAAAAAGAAAGAAAAAAAAACAAAAGGGGACCCAGAACTGATCCCTGCGGAACACCTGAAGTTACTGGAGCATATGCAGAAGAGAAACCGTTGAGCACCACAGACTGCCGCCTTGCATGAAGATATTCGGCAACCCATGCGACAACACTATCATCTAACTTGTAGGATCGTAGTTTTGAAATGAGAAGATCGTGCGCAACTACATCAAATGCTTTTCTGAAATCGAGGAATATGCAGTCTATTATATTCGTCTTATCTATCGCTGAAGCCAGATCGTGAAAAAATTCAACTAGTTGGGTACAGCATAAAAAAACCTTGTGGAAAACCATGCTGACTAGAGCTTAGAAGGTTGTTTTTAACTAAATGTGACATGATCGAAGTATAAATTACGTGCTCCATTAGTTTACATGTTATACTCGTCAAGGACATCGGCCTGTAGTTCTCAACGACATTTCTCGGTCCACCTTTGTGAATGGGTACAACACGTGCCAGCTTCGAATCATGCGGTAATGAAGCTTCAGATAAACATTTTTGAAATAAACGAGAAAAGTATAAACACAATATCCCAGAACAATGTTTAAGGATAGCTGCCGGAACATCATCCGGACCGCATGCAGTGGATGGCTTCATTTTCTGTAACAGCATACGCAACCCCTCTGCACCGAATACAACCTCAGGCATTACATTAATGTCAGTCTGACAGGTCATATTAACGATTCGAGAGAGTTTTGGCTGGAACACTGATGAGAAAAACTTACTAAATAGTTTCACTTTCTCTTTATCATCATCAACTATGGTTTCAGCGATCCTTAAGGGAGGAATGGAATTATAATCTTTACTGTTAGACCTAACAAATTTCCAGAATTCCTTGGGGTCCCCGACAAGCGTTTCGCCAAGATTTACAAAATAAGCATGCTTAGCCTTTTCAGCTAAACGTTGAAAGCTGCTTTGTAAACGACTCAGCTCCAACTAAGCATCCCGAGATGGCCTTTTCTTATACTTTAAATAAACTCTCCTGATTTTTCGCAGTAATGTGCGCAGCTGATAATTAAACCAAAGGTTTGTCTTTTGATCGTCCAGATGAAATAACATGAGTAGGGATAAAAGCATCACGCAACTCAAAGAGCTTTTCTTAAAGCATCTTCCACAGCTGTTCGCTTGTGGATTCATCAACTAAGGCATCAAAGGTGGGAAAATAGGACTCAAATACTGAAATCATAGCCTCAAAGTCAGCCCTTTGATACATGTAAATTTTCCTGGGTTCCCTTTTTGGCACTGAAAAATTTTGAGCGTTTACGTCAGCAAGGAAAACACGATGGTCACTTAAACCAGGCAGTGTATTGACGGTCGTTATAATGCCAGGAACGTTACATAAAAGCAAATCAAGTATATTTCCTGTACCGTCATCACTTTACGCATCGTGAATGTATTGCTGAAACGCAAAATCGCTGACGATATCAAAAAACGCAGAATACGTAGAGCCAGTGGCCGACGCGGCGGGATCACCGCTCCACCAGTCTATATCTGGAAGATTAAAATCCCCCCTAGTATGATAATATCATTGTCAAGTGTATCAAGACAGGCGCACAGTTGAAGAAACTGGTCGTGCGATGACCCAGGAGGCCGGTAATACGATCCAATAACTAAACTTTTAGATGTGAAGCATCTTATGGCGAAGCTTAATCCGGTGGTGGTGTGCGGCGTGGCCACCCTTACTGCGCATGCGCAAACACCTTTCAAAAAAAATAAAAATAAAAAACCTCCTCTCCCCCTCTCTCTCCTCTAGGCATCCCTGCCCGCGGCGTCCACACTCCCACTGCGCATGCGCGTCCCCCCCTCTCTCCTCTCCTACGCTCCCCCCTCTCTTCTCTAGGCATCCCTGCCCGTGGCGTCCCCCCCCTCTCTCTCCTCTCCTACGCTCCCCCCCCTCTCGTGACGCCGACGCAGGCAGCGTCTGCTAGCGAGTTTCTTGGTTGAAAAAACCGACTGCTCGCGCTGCACAACCGTTCACTGGCCACCCCGTATATATAGCACTGGATCTTGGCCTGCAAGGTGGTGCCGGTGGGAGATTTCTCCTGTGCATTGTTGAACAATAAAAATTCGCAGCGTGCGCGTTGACTAAAAGCGGACTGCGGGTCTCTGTGTCCAGTCGGAGTCTTCTGCCTCTCATTGCCCATTAGCAGCGATTGGCATGTTCCAGTAGGAAACACTGCTCCATCACTGCGTGCTTTGCGCCTCCCCAGTTTTCTCTCCTGCGCAACGCTGCGATGAGCGCCAGCGTCAACGCCGCCGCCAGTGTAAGCGTTAGCGCCGGCTGCTTCACATCTGCACATGGTTCCCTTTAGCGGGAGATGGTGTAATTTTTTTCCATTACGCAGCCTTACTTTGCAAAAAACAGACTCGCAGTAGGCTGCGGAGCATTCTAATGGTACACATGATAAGGCTGAACTAACAAGAAGAAATACGCCTCCCCCCTCTTGCTCCTCGATCACGTCTGAAACAATGGTAGCCAGCTGGGAAAACTTCAGAATTTAATACCATCGCTTCAAGTCACGACTCAGTACCAATAACTATTGGTTCTACTGACCTTATAAGAAGATGGAAGGGATCAACTTTATTTCTGATGCTCCTGCAATTTACCACCAAAACACTGAGCTCTTCCTTAATCCCAGCATCTTATGACGGTCACGTCTGCTTTACTTCGTTGGTCGCGCTATCAACTTGATAACGTTTGTTGCCCATGGACAATGCAGGGAAACTGCCCGAAAAAACGTGGACAAAGGAAGAAACAACAGCACAGGCGAACTCACACCTGAATCTTTATTCGGAAAAACACAAAAATATAAGGAGCACTAAAACCACGTATGCAGGTTGGAACAACGATAATTAACTACACATGCGCATCTAGATACGCAATATTTGTACTATGTAACGCCAAGAGGGCTTAGCAACAGAGCTATCACCGGCCTTGGAAATCAAATAAGATAATACAATCTCACGTATAGTGCGGTCCTTGTACCGCGCCAGAACTTTCGTTCCTCTGAAACCTGGGCTGCATTTGCAATCACGGCAGTGTAATGACAAGTTTGTGGACGGTTGTCCTTTCATTGACAACCTGTGGTCATTCAATCTCTGATTAATACAACGGCCGGTCTGTCCGATATAACAGCTTCCACAGGAAAGAGAAACAGAGTACACCACTCCCTTTCCACATTCAGACAGGCGGTCCCTATGCTTCACCCCACACTCAAACCACTTAGATGATACGCCTTCCACCTTTTTTCGACAGCCCCGCGTATTCTACCCAGCTTATTCCGCGCACAAAACAGCACATGCACTCCGTACCTCGCGCCAACTTTCTTGAGATGGTGCGACACACCATGCAGGTAAGGAATGCTGACAAAATCCTTCCCATCAACATCACCCCGTGCAACAGCTGAACCATCCCGCTCAGATTTCAGGTTCCGCATTATCCTCTCACAGAGGAGAGCCAAAACTGCCGCAGGAAAGCGTGCCGCATTATCCTCTCCGCTGCTGCAATTAAACAAGTGTTGCGTGCATACTTTGATGCGGCCAGTGGTCAGCATCGCATTGTGTCGGTACTGTTTTAGGGATATTCATCCACTAAACTTTCCATACTGCAGGTAGGAATCATAGCGTCGAAAATGTTCTAATTATATTGAATCAAAGAGGATAGGTGCCTCAGACATGCTGGCTGGCATTCATATAGGTGAAACTATCTACGGCAGAGTCGCATTATCATCGTTGGCATGTCAGTTTTAAACAGGGTTTCTCACTGAAATTACGGCAAGGTGGCGTCGAAAATATTCAACGTAGATGTTACGTCCACGACTAAAAACCCTTAAAACTAACCCGCCAATGAACACATGGCAGCTTCGCTATGGATAGTTTCACCAATCTAAACACCAGCCATACTGTCCGAGTCAGCTTTTCCTGTTTCATTCAAGTTCATAAGCACTTGAAAAGGGAAAACCATAGCGCAAAAGAAACAATGATGGCTCATGAACACGGACCGCAAGAAAATCCTTCACACCAGTCCTGTGCTCTCGTGTCATCCTTGTTCTTTATGCGCCGCGGCTTTTCCTTCTCATGTAATGAACAACTGCACACACACAAAAAAAAAAAACACGAGACGAAAAAAAGTGCTCGTGTCGACGTATGTGTTCCTTCTTCGTCCCGTGCTCTACATTTGCGCTGTTCCTACCAACAAAAAAAAGGTTTTATGGAGCCTCATTAGCACATTGCACGTCTATCCATCGGCCCCCCATCTTTACATTAGAGCGTCTAATGTAGGGGAAAAAAAATTGGAACACCTCTGCGCTCAGAGGTGTCTCATTGGTTCTTTAAGTTTTCAAACATTTCTGTCGGATAAGCCAACTGATTTTCATTTGTTTCCATTTTATCTTTTTTTCTTCCACTTCTGGTCCTTCCGAGTGGGGCTTCAAGAGGAAAGCCTCCCTTCCGGTCAATCTTTCCGCATCTCCCATTTAAATCGATTTTTTTTCCTCCCTGTGACCAACTCGTGTCGGTTCGGTTTCCTTGCTTGATCGATGGAGGTCCTAGTAGAAGGTGATACTCTCGCCGAACATCGATTTAAATCGGCTATCCTCTTTCTCCTTTATTCCATTTATTGCATTAGCGATAACACCGTCAATCTCCCTTGCTACACAGTCACGTGACCCCACAGCAACGGCCGGAAGAGCCCGCATGAACGCCCACCAGTTTCGCTGTCGTCTGCTGCCGCCTTATATTTAAATGGCTGTCGTGACAGACACTAGCATCATGAAGCGTCATCTTGATGTTTTAACTCGGTAATTATTATGTCCGCTTCCTAGTTTCTTCCCATGCGTACTAATGCTCAATGACTGTGCTTAGAGGCGGCAATCAACAAATCAGCAGTTACTTACCTCGTTTGTTACTGAACTGGCATTTATATATTTGTTACTGGACTGGTATTTATATATTAACGGCAGATTTAGCGCTTATTGCTGCTCATTCTGGGCTCAAATACTGCCGACAATCCTTCTGTTATTGTCACGACCTTTCGATGTAGCACTTGGCGTCGTTGCTTGCCTTGTTTATTAGAATAAACTGGAAATTTGTGTCGGTGGCTGCCTCGCATGCGCAGTGGTAAAAAAAATTCACATCAAATGTGCAAATTTGCATATTATGGTTTGTATTCTTCGATATAACACTTCACGGAGTTAATTTTATCATTTGTAAAGAAAAAGGCTGTTAATTTACATTGGTGTGCGATCCTCGCGCAGACTAATCATCGATAAATGAGGGGTATACCTATTTTACTATTATCATGGCGGTAACGCACAGCCTTTGAGATAGCAGGTGCGCCAACCACCATTTTTCTTCCGCCGGCACGCTCTGCAGGCTATAAACTTCTCGTGAAATTCTGCTAGAATGTTCTGCTCGACTCTGTCCGTGCCACTTCCTCATACGTAATTGAAGCTACTTTTAATCACATTTACCGCATGAATGAGTGAACTTTTTTTCCTCCAGCCTTCCCGGTGATAAGCAGTGCTGCTTGGTTTTGTGCTGTACAGTATCAAGATACTTTCCCATTCCTCACAAAAACCTCTCGACCAATCCACATACCTATATTCGTCCTGGGCAACAAATCTCGTGCTTAATTGCTCTCATGTTTCTTGTTTCCCTACTTCCTTAGCTGTGGCACTCAGCCTTTATCCTGTGTGGTCTACAGAAATTCGCGCTATTCTTAATAATTCATCGATAACCGCCTCCATTTCTTCCGTCTCTAACAGCTCTAATACACCTTTGGTCGACTAATTAGTTTGTCTAGAGCAACGTTAGTTCCGGAATAGTGACGAACTTAGGTTAACCGAGGTGGATATATAAGAGTATTTTAGGAATGGGTTTCCCTACAGAAGCACTGCGACTCCTATCACGGCTTCAACAATGGCCCATTGCGGATCGGTGCCATTTGCCTTCCCGGAGTCCATTCCATCCCTACAACTAGGGCAACTACTTCGGAAGGACGTTCCAGCTGTCTGGCCTTTTCAATCGTCTGGCCAGAAACGATGCGATTACCGTGGGCTTACTTCGAAGCCAGGCCCGCCATTTCCCGACAAATCTCTGGGCACAGCAGTCCCATTGTCAGTCGGCTGGATTGTTCGGAACTACAAAAAGAATAGACCTCTGTGAACCATGTTAAGGCTTTGCCAACAAAGGACGAGATTACGAGGATTTTCTTTGGCCCAGACAATGATCTTGCGAATGCTCACAACTATTCGCCAACAGCTAAAAAGAAAAATAAGACATTGTGTGGTCGTGCCGTTCATAAAGTCCACATTGCAGTGTTTGATCATGCTCACGATAAGCTGCAGCATAGAACTAGTAAAGGTATAAGTTGACTTGCTTAATAAATGAACATTAAGCACTTATTGTATATTTGCGCACATAGCATACCGAGTCATATTTAAGGAAGCCCACAGATTCAAGCTCGGATAAAAGTAAGCCAACCTCAAAAATATAAAACTGCTAAATGACATGAAATTGTAACAGGCGTAATGCTGTGTCGTAAAACTGAGGTACAGATTAGAAATCAGACGTGACAACCATTTCCTAGTCTAGATGACAAGGAAGCTTTATTTGCCTACAAGCTGTGCAGCACTTGGGCCTAATAATATGACATATAACCCTTTCAGCCCTGGATTTTTTAGTTTGATCGGTGACTTTATTTGTGCATATATTCATAATAGTTAGGAGCTCAGAAGACCATAACCGAAAAATTGAGGCAGTGGTGCAATTATTTATGGATTAATTAACATGTCATCAAATTAGGTCATCAGGGCTCAGTGCTCGTGAAATGAGAAAAAAGGGCTTCTTTATTCGTGCTACTGACTAGAGTAGACAAAATATGAACTAACGTCATAATTTCCAGTGTGATACTCATTGAAACAGCTTCGCTACGTCGTCCCGAAAATGGCGCTTACCCGCCTGAGCTTCCGCGCCTCGGCTTCACCCAAGACTTCGGTCAAGCTTCTTCTTTGTGGCCCCCAGCTTCGCAAACATGCCACAATATTGATGTCAATCGCCGTGGGGATCATTGAAGAAACATTCCCCCAAGAATAAGAAGTTTTGGTTTCATTTCCGAGGTGCTAGGAGAAATCTTGTGTGGTGGTGTCAATTGACACCGCCAGGGCCGAAAGGGATAAAGGTTACCAGCTATATAAAACGTATGTGACTGTTCAACAGATTGCTACGCGTACAACATTTATGCATATCTTTAGCGTCATTTGGTAACGTTTCGCTTAATAAAAACGTATACCACAGTGACCTTACTGTATCGAGCGTCTTCTAAGAGCGTCTGCACACAGTGGTGGCCACAAGAAGACTGCTTTATTGATTACAGCAGGAACGCTTGCGTACAGCGTTGCCAGGCGTTGCTCTCTTAAATGCGCACAGTGTTGTCCTGTTGGCTGCCCGTTGCATCCTCCTTTCTTTGAAAGCGAAACACAGAAACACAGAAACACTGAAAACACAGAAAACACGGAACGCCAGTCCGCCGTAACAGCCGGCTTTCTTAGGCAGTTTCACTCTGGTGGAATCCGTGAGTGTAAGCCAGGCGAAGTGGTGGTCTTTGGGGTCTGGTGGACCGTCGGCATAAATCCTCGGTGTCCAGTGAGCCTGATGGGTCGGCTGGCGGTCGGTCCTGTGTAGCCTCCGGAGAATCTGGCCCCTGCGGTATGACTGCGCTTGTAGATGAATCGAAGGTGTCGTCGCTCTCGTCGGCATCGTAACTGGAGAGTCGACAGAACGCTTCTGGCGTTTTGCGGAGGTGCTGTCTATTTCGACGGAACACCCGGCCATCTTCTGTCAGAACGGTGTACGACCTTGGCGCCACGAGATCTTGGACTTGCGCTTTTATTTCCCATCTACCATTGTTGAGAACGCGGACGACGTCTCCCTTCTGTAGTAGAGCTAGTGATTTTCTTGTGGTCTTTGCTTGGACATGTTTTCGCACAGACGTTGGGGTTGACATTGAAAAATCTGGAAGCAGCGTTCTGAGGCTTCGTCCCATCAGCAGTTCTGCTGGCGAGCGGCCATCCTCTAGAGGGCACACCCTGTAGTTCAGAAGGCCCAAATAGAAATCATCTTGACTTCTCTCCGTCTTGTCCAGAATCCGTTTGACCACTTGCACGCCCTTCTCGGCGAGTCCATTCGATCTGGGAAAATGCGGACTTGAAATTGTATGCTTGAAGTCATATCGAGCCGCAAAATCTTTAAACTCTTTTGATGCAAACTGAGGGCCGCCGTCACTGCAAACTTCTAGTGGTAACCCGTGCCTTGCAAATATCTGCCGTAGTTTCTGAATAACGGCTGTTGCTGAGGTCTCCTTTAGATGTTCGACTTCAGGAAAATTAGAGTAGGCGTCATAGACAACCAAAATATTCTTTCCAGCATGCTGAAAAAGATCTGCACCAACTCTAGCCCATGGCAAGTCAGGGGCGGTGCGCTGGAGAAGGGGCTCGTCAGGTTGCCGATAAGCAAACTTCTTACAGACGTCACATCTGTCAATAAGGTGGGCAATATCTGTTGCCATTCCTGGCCAGTACATCAATTTACGGGCCCTCGATTTGCATTTTCCTGAACCGAGATGCCCTTGGTGCACTCGTTGCAGCATCTCCGCGCGCATGCTTGCAGGTACCACCACTTTGGTTCCCTTTAGAAGTATTCCGTTGACTACAGAAAGCTCTGCTGTGAAGGGCTTTAGCTGACCCTCTACAGGAATTGAGGACTGCAATCTAGAGATCACGTCTTGCAGCGTTGCATCACTGGCCGTTGCTGCCTGCAGACGGGAAAGGGTGGCTGGGCCCACACTTGCAGTAAGGACGCCCACAGCATGAACGTCAACATCTGTTGTGCCCTTGTCGTCTGGTAGTTCCTGAGATGGGATTCTTGACAAGGTATCAGCAACAACTAATTTACTGCCTGGAACATACTGCAAATCAAATTCATATTTCAGCAGCCGAAGAAACAGGCGCTGCAGACGTGGTGGCATGTCACCTATTTCTTTTTTTGAAATCGACAATAATGGGCTGTGATCAGTTTCGATTGCAATATGTCTGCCAATGATATAATCATTAAACTTTTCACAGCCAAATGTTATGCCCAACGCCTCCTTTTCTATCTGAGCGTACCTTCGCTCGGTTTCTGTGAGTGCTCGCGACGCGTAGCCTACGGGGCGCCAATCGCGTCCATGCTGTTGGAAAAGGACCGCTCCGAGTGCAAACGCGGACGCGTCCGTCGACAGTTTCGTGGGAAGCTCGGAATTAAAAACAGCCAGGACTGGCGCTTTTGTCAACATCAACTTGAGCTGCTCCCATTCACGCTCGTGAACGTGCGTCCACTCGAAAACTGTATCATTCCTTATCAGGCTGCGCAAGGCCTCAGTGTGGGCAGACAACAGTGGCAAGTACTTCCCGAAATAGTTCACAGCTCCAAGGAAACGCTGAACGTCTTTCTTAGTCGTTGGCGCAGGTTGGTTTATTATGCACTTTATGAGGTCGGGATTGGGCTCAATACCTTTGGAGCTAATTTTATCGCCCAAGAAAGTGATTTCAGTTTGTCCAAAAATACACTTTTCCACATTCAAAGTAAGGCCCTCAGCCTGTGCCCTCTCTAGCGCTTTGTGCAGGCGTTCATCGTGTTCCTTTTTGCTAGAACCCCACACAAGCACATCGTCGATGTACACGCGCGTTCCTGGGAGGTCATCGAATATCTGGCTCATGGTACGCTGGAAAACTTCAGGTGCAGATGCAATACCGAACGGCAACCTGAGATATCGATAACGACCGAAAGGGGAACTGAATGTGCAGATTTCTGAAGTCTTTTTATCTAGAGGAATTTGATGGAAACCGCTGTTCGCGTCAAGTCTGCTGAAATACTTCGCTTGCGCTAGCTCACCCTCGATTTCTTCCCGGCATGGCAACTGAAAGTGTTCTCTTTTCACAGCCCTGTTAATTGCCCTCGGGTCCATGCAAACTCTTAGGTCTCCATTTTTCTTCCTCACGATAACCAAGGGACTCACCCAGTCTGATGGCTCTTCTACCTTCTCGATGATGTTCGCGGCACACATCCGGTCGAGCTCTTTCTTGAGTGGCTTTCTGAGTGCGTAAGGCACACGCCGGGTTGGCTGCACCACAGGGACAGCGTCCTCTCGAAGCACCATTTTGTACTCGCGCTGCGTCCTTCCAATGCCAGTGAATAGCCTCGGGTATGTCTGCTTTAGGCTTGCGTAGCCGTCGCTGTCATCCACCGCGTTGACCCTGTTGACGAGACCAAGTTCCTCACTAGCCGCGAGGCCCAAAATGGCTTGCTTCTTCTTTACGATGAAGAACTCGAGCAGAACACGCCGCTTGTCTAACTGCACGGCGAGGCGAACCTTTCCACAGTGTGGTATTTCGCCACCCCCATAATGACGCAAGACGCTCCTCGTGGGGTACGGCTGCTGCTTAGTACCGAGCCTGTTGAACAGTGAACGCGGCAGTAAGTTAGCCTGCGCTCCCGTGTCGACCTTCAGCTGCACCTTCTTTCCTTCAATGCTCGTTGTTACAATCCAATCGCGACTTTCACGGCCACACTTGCGTTCTGTCGTCCTGATCTCCAGAACGTCGAAGTTCCCGTCGCTCCCGGTTTCGTCGACGACGTCATCAACAGCTGCTCGCTTGTCCGTACAGCAGGCGGCGAAATGGTCAGGCTTCATGCAATTGTTGCATATTTTGCCGTACGCTGGACACGTTCTCGGCGCGTGCGACAAGTTGCAGTACCGGCATTTTTTTCGGCCCTTTTTAACTGGCACTCTTGAGACGAGTTCAATCTTGTTTTCATCAGCCCAAGCCTTATTTTGCGATTCAGCAAGTTCCTCAGCTTTGCAGTATTCCACTGCTGCGACAAGGGTCAGGTCCTTCTTGCGAAGAAGTTTTTCACGCAAGGAAGCTCTGGATATCCCATACACGATTTGGTCCCTCAGCATGGAGTCTCGTAAATCACCGAAGTTGCACGTTCTTGCCTTTAGCTGCAAGTCTCGAAAGAACTGTTCAAATGGCTCTCCATGTGCCTGACGATGCGAGCGAAACACATAGCGTTCGTAAGTCTCGTTGCACTTGGGCAAGCAGTAGGCTTCGAACGCTTTAACTAAAGCGTCGTAGTCTTTAGCTTCCTCCGGCGTCAGGTTCAGGGTATTGAAGACATCAATTGCTTCTTGACCCGCGACGTGCAAAAAAATTGCAGCTTTCTGCTCCTTACTGCGTGGTTTGACGGGCTCCGTTGCTAAGAGGTACAGCTCGATGCGTTGCTTGAATACCTTCCAAGACGCCGCTGCGTTGTCACCCAATTGCAGTGGCTCGGGCGGGCGTAGTTCAGTCATCGTGGCGTCTCGCTTCTGACACCATGTATCGAGCGTCTTCTAAGAGCGTCTGCACACAGTGGTGGCCACAAGAAGACTGCTTTATTGATTACAGCAGGAACGCTTGCGTACAGCGTTGCCAGGCGTTGCTCTCTTAAATGCGCACAGTGTTGTCCTGTTGGCTGCCCGTTGCACTTACCTCCGCATACTTCGCATAACATCGATTCCCATGGTAAGTGGAACCTGCCAAATTTTTTTAACGGAAGCGCGGATTAGTTGCCTAGTGATGGAGGACATACTGCTCGCGGGTAACTTATTTTCGTCCGATAAGCGAACTTTTTTTTTTGCGTTATGCTGACGCGGAACGCGCTCATATGTCACTGTCCTTCATGCGAAAGGAACCATCAATCACCCTGATTAAATACTCGCCTCAGCTGCTATGTGATTGGCAAAGATTCATAAAAAGCAAAGTGAAAAGAACCTTTTAAACTGGACTAGGTGACAACGCTTTATCAGTTTCTAGAGATGTGTCTGTCCGCAAGAATAAGCCGTTCGCTTTCATTCAAATGATTCTGTAGTATTACGCGTACTGTGTGTAATATTGAAAGAAAGCTCGAAAAATGTTTGTTACGTTCAACAATAGTTATGAGTTTGCTTTTTTTTGCGCTGCATCTTAGACTATGCCTCTTCGTGTACTTCACTAAGTTTGATTGTTGGGCTAGTTGGTGCAGTATCATACAATGTTTCACAGCGCATGGAACGAGGACGAACAGAGAAGAGACACACACAACACTGATTTCCTGCCACAGCAATATGTATGCGCTTTTCACAGGAAAAAGGAAAAACAGAGCAGACGAAGTATGCAGAATTGCAGTCAATGGAAACAGCAACCTATCATTGATATCACATGTTTTGCGATAAAAATTCACTTTCCTTGCTCGAAAGAAACAAAAAATAAGACAGCGCGCGAAATCATAGCAGCCCAGAAAATTTTGAGATGTGATGTTACGTGCGTCACTGTAGCTTCACTTGCTCTTTCGAGCAAGGAACGTGAATTTTTGTCCTCCATTTTTAAATACGGTTTGTCGACGCCCCGGTACCGGAGTGTCTGAATCACTGCTTAGATTTCGAGCAACTGAAATGCTTTCTAGTAATCCATGAAGGCTATATCTAGGGGTTGAACACAGTATTAATGAGAACTAACAGACAAAGATGCCAAGGAAAGTATAGGGGAAGCTATTAGAAGTAATTGTAATGTAAACGTGAAGAAAGAAAAGTGGACGAAAAGATAACTCATTAATACTGTGTTTAACAATGCAAACGAGCCCTTAAGTTTACAATTCTTTCCTTCATTCATAACGAGGGTCTCGCTCTGGCAGACTTGATGCCTTCAGGTAGTATGCGAGGGATTATTAGTCAGCTGCCCGCTCGTAATAAGATCACGTACTACGTGACGCCTAAAGGCAAAAAAGAGCGTTCCACACTCGCCGTAATGGCAACAGGCGGCGCTGACTGACGCTCCCACGTTTAAGTACACATATATACCCCATAAAGTGGACGGGGAGATGACCGCCACCGTAGCTCAGAGGTAGAGCATCGGACGCGTTATTCGAAGGTCGCAGGTTCGGATCCTGCCGGTGGCAAGTTGTCTTTTCGTCCACTTTCATTTCTTCACATTTACATTACAATTACTTCTAATAGCTTCCCCTATACTTTCCTTGGCATCTTTGTCTGTTAGTTCTCATTATGACTGTGTTTAACAATGCAAACGAGCCCTTAAGTTTACAATTCTTTCCTTCATATCTAGGGGTTGGTTATACATCGAGTAAGGTGTAGGTACGGCAGACCTTTGAAATAGCGCACGAGTGTAGAAACTCTCAACTTAATCAAGTACTTGCATGTTAGAAGACGCTGGGATAGCCCTGTGGTCACGGTAGTCAGCTGCAGACTAGAAAGAAGCGGATTTGATCCTGGTCGTGGCGGGGGTGTTTTGATGGAGGCAAAATGCCGAAGGCCCGCGCGCTGTGGGATGTCAGTGCAAGTTGAAGAAGCCCAGGTGGTCGAAATTATCAGGAGTCTTTCATGACGGCGCCTCGCGTAACCTGATTCACTTTAGGACGTTAAACCCCGTAAACCAACCGAGCTACCGAATCGTTAAGTGCTCCCGTAAATAATACATTATAATTGCTCGGCTTTTGCGTGCCATAACCAGGACATGTTTACCAGACATTCCGTAGTGCGGAACTACAGATTAATGTCGAGATACTGGCGTTGTTTAACGTGCACCTAAATCTAACCACACTAGACATTGCTTGAATTTCTGCCCCATCTAAATGCGTTCGCCGTGGTCGAGAATTAAACGCGCGCCAACGATCTTAGCAGATGTACACTTTGGAGAGCTTATACAAAGTACACGCTCACCGAAGGTAATAGCGTTGTTGATTCCGTATCTGGCAACCAACAGCTTGCTTGATTGCCTAAGTCTAATATCTGCAGAAATTGTCACCATTAAAAACTAGTCTTTGCGAGCAATCAGCACAAACTATGTTAAAACACTCTGCAGCTGCGTGGGACTACATACCATGAACTCTGGACGTTTCTCTTGATATTGCTTGTATGATTCTGTTCATTTCATATTTACAGATTATAATTGTACCTGCATCATCCCTCTCATAAATGTCAATTTATCCGTGTGTCAGCTGCAGCCTCAGAAGAATATCACGTTTAATCTTATGTCACCTATTTAACACCTTTCTTGACGGCAGTTCCTTCAGTTCCTTTCGACATTGTCATTCCCGCCGCATTTAATATGGCCCCAAGGCGAGGCTTCAAACACGTAATGTAAGCAGTGGGCGCGTTAAGTTAAGGAGCTCGAGCGCGCTCTAGCCAGTGGAGTGCGCTCTTGTAGACTTAACCGTTAAAAAGCGACTTCCGGTGCGTGATTACGGAGCGCGCTCTAAGCGCTCCAAAACTGAGACGGTGCACGAGGGCCTGCACGAGAGCTCGCCCCTGCTACGGCTTCCGGAAGAAGGACGTGCTTCCGACTCTCTCCTCCGATGAAGTGCGTTCTCCTTCCCCACTCGTTCCTACCGTGGAAGCATTCGCCGTGTAAAAATCTCGTGCCCCCCCAAAAGCAGTCGGCGGAAATCGCCGTTAAGCTAAGCTCCGAAGGCGTCGCACTCGAGCCCAATCGAGCGTGTTCCTATGGAGTTCGGAGCGCGCTAACTTAACGCGCCCAGTGTCGGTGAGCCATTGCGGTATCTTGGCCGGAGTGCAAGCTGCTACCTAGCAGCCTGCTTCTAGCAACACTTACGCCATTGTCGATAACAAACTCCTCTTCAGGAAGAGATTTTTTTATAATGATCAATTCCTACCATTAAAATTTGTTCCCTGTGTAACGCATTTAGGCATTTAACGAGCGAGCCAGCTAATGTCGTAGGAATAGGAGGCATAAAAATATTATTTTGTTTATTCTATTTGCCTTACCAATCAAATAAGTACGTTTTATTATGAACGTTTTATCATTCCTGATTACTAATACTATTTGCATGTTTTGTCAAGCTTCATTTGTATAGCATCCGTTTTTTTTTCTTTTTTTTTACTGCTTATGGGCGCGATAAAAAAGGTCTATAAATAAGACGAAAATAAATACCGTGTAGACGAGGTCCAGGAAATCGTTAATAAGCTGTAACAGTTGCCACATTTTCGATCTGAAGGAAGAGAAAGTGCAATATCAAATTACTACCATAAGCATTTTTCAATTTTGCAAAACGTATTGGGACACCACTGATCATACGGTGGAGCAAGAGAGAGAAAAAATAGTGACTTGTGTCCTTATCAAAAGGGAAAAAAAATTGGGGGGACGCTTAATTTTCGCCTTTAAGAGTTGAACGCGATAGCGATATCCTGTCCTGAGTGCCTACTTCTACCACTTAGTGCATGCTTGGTATGCATCCACTACGTGGTGTTAAGGCAATGGGCGCAGTAAAGTGTGGGCCGTTTGTAATGGGTGGCCGGCTTTAAACTACAAAATCGTTATGATAGTCACATATTTTGACGTCCGATGGCAATGTACGCTTGTACCACGCAATATTCCTGGGATATTACATGTTATATTGCGACGCCTATATAAAGGACGCTTGCGTTTGCAAAGCATGAAAGTTATTTTCACCTCATTTTCAAGCAGAGGAAGTTATTTTGACTGTATTTCCAAGCAGTGGCGTGGCTGTGTGGTAGAACACCTGCTTGCCGCGCAGATGGCCAGGGTTCGATCCTCACTCGGACCAGGACATTTTTATTATTTATTTTATTTGCATCTTTCGCCATTTTTCGGTCACGGACAAGATGATGATTTTTCGCTCACAACCAACGACGCCAACGCCGGCGCCGACGCCGGAATTTCTGCTAAACCAGCTCTTTAACGCCATCGCGTTAAAACATGTATATGGTCGATTAAATCGTGGAGTTCAATATGAGAAGCCCTTCCATTTCTCTAAACGATTCACAGTCACCAATAGTGTTATGCCGTTATGAAGTATCTTATATATAGGCAATTTTCCCCAGCTAGTTTGCGCAAGTAAAATGAAATGGCGCCGCCGACACCTGCCCCTGCTGTCCTAAAGCATGGCCTGTGCCAGCGCTGCTCAATGTGTATCCATCCGCGCCACGTCGTCTTCTCGGCGTCCGCATAGCGTCTGCGCGCACGCGTTGGGCAAGTAAGTGAGCAGACGGCAGCGCCGAAAAATGTCAACATGCCGGCACCCGTGTATGAGGTTTCCTTGCGCGTCGAGTTTGTCTCGTCGTTGTTGTGCGCTGTGTCGCCCGTAAGTTTAAAACATGCGCTTTTCTATGCTTTAAATTTGCGTCCTGAAGCTTCGAGAGCAACGTATTAGTCGGTATTTTCCACGGTCTCGAAGATACGTTCTGAAGTACTAGGAGAAAAGGCTAGGTAGGCGTGGCTAAATAAACACAGCTGATTTACTCATACATTCAAAACATACCTGATGTGTTGTCCTCAGGGTGAGATGACAGAGATTGATAGCCGATGTCGTCATTTATTTATCGCTCGGGGCACTGGCCAAGTAGCAAGTGCGAGTTCGGCCCGAAGCGGGGATCGCGTCTGCATGGGTGCTGGTAGGTTGATTTGTGACAACAGCTACTGGTGGTTGCTGATAAACAACCAAAGGCATACGCCTTAATTGCAAAATGGAATAGACATATTACTTACTGCTGCGGCGTAGTACGTGCCAAACAAATACAAATGGCTCAACCTTGTCAACCTTTATGACATGAAATATCCAATTATGTTTCGTTGCTTACGCACATGCTGCAAACAGCTTGTTTCGTACGGCCATGACCGCTTCCCTGGCCGAAAGGCATTTAGAATCACTTGATCAAACACTGCAACACCCGTGCGCCGTTGCGGAAAATCGTCTATACCCGTGATCAGTAAAAACTTCACATTAGCTGTAATTATCAGCGGAATATAAGCCGAACGGTCTCTAGGACTGCGTTTTTTTCAACATAAGCTACATTGCGCAGATCCAGCTAATATTCATTCATAAGGGAATAATAGCATTCCTGCAAAAGAACTTCCAAAAAGAAATTCTGAATTCCGAGCAATCTCCTGAAAAGCATATACGCTCCATTCGGCGTACAGGGCGTTTCGTTGCTTGAAATTCGCTACCAAGGGATGCTAAAATTTCGTAGCAAGTAAGGCGCTGCTATCTGAAGAAGTTAAACAGCTAAGACTTCTTGAGTTCACAACGTATCGTCGACATAAGTAAAGAGACTGGGGCGTTACATTTTTCTGTTCGGCACCGTTAGCTGCTTTTAAAGGCGAAGCATTTCTTAGCGAACTTCGGTGACTTTGAGCGTATCTATCCACCTATCTATCTATCTAGCCGCCTACGACTTTGTGCTCTCCTGGCCGTATCGTTAATGGGATTTATACCAAATTTGGTGTGGCATAACATGACCGTATGGCGAACATAAATGGCTGGTCATATCATGAAAATCATCACTAGCTTGTCATGAAAAGCATGATTTACCTGCCACGCTCATGGCGCGCTCCCGGCCGTTTCGTTAGCTTGATATACACCAAATTTGGGATAGAGTGACGTGACTGTATGACGAACATAAATGACCAGTGGTAATATGGAAATCATGACTTGCCATGTGCGACATGACTTGCATGCCACGCTCATGGCGCGCTCGCGGCCGTTTCGTTAGCTTGATATACACCAAATTTGGTATTGAGTGACGTGATTGTATGATGAACATAAATGAAAAGTGGTAATATGGAAATCATGACTTGTCATGTGCGACATGACTTACATGCCACGCTCATGGCGCGCTCGCGGCCGTTTCGTTAGCTTGATATACACCAAATTTGGTATTGAGTGACGTGACTGTATGACGAACAAAAATGACCAGTGGTAATATGAAAATCATGACTTGTCATGTGCGACATGACTTACATGCCACGTTCATGGCGCGCTCGCGGCCGTTTCGTTAGCTTGATATACACCAAATTTGGTATTGAGTGACGTGACTGTATGACGAACAAAAATGACCAGTGGTAATATGAAAATCATGACTTGTCATGTGCGACATGACTTACATGCCACGTTCATGGCGCGCTCGCGGCCGTTTCGTTAGCTTGATATACACCAAATTTAGTATTGAGTGATGGCCTGTATGACGAACAAAAATGACCAGTGGTAATATGAAAATCATGACTTGTCATGTGCGACATGACTTACATGCAACGCTCATGGCGCGCTCGCGGCCGTTTCGTTAGCTTGATATACACCAAATTTGGTATTGAGTGATGGCCTGTATGACGAACAAAAATGACCAGTGGTAATATGAAAATCATGACTTGTCATGTGCGACATGACTTACATGCAACGCTCATGGCGCGCTCGCGGCCGTTTCGTTAGCTTGATATTCACCAAATTTGGTATTGAGTGACGTGACTGTATGACGAACATAAATGATCAGTGGTAATATGGAAATCATGACTTGTCATGTGCGACATGACTTGCATGCCACGCTCATGGCGCGCTCGCGGCCGTTTCGTTAGCTTGATATACACCAAATTGGGTATTGAGTGACGTGACTGTATGACGAACAAAAATGACCAGTGGTAATATGAAAATCATGACTTGCCATCTGCGATATGACTTGCATGCCACGCTCATGGCGCGCTCGCGGCCGTTTCGTTAGCTTGATATACAACAAATTTGGTATTGAGTGTCGTGACTGCATGACGAACAAAAATGACCAGTGGTAATATGAAAATCATGACTTGTCATGTGCGACATGACTTACATGCGACGCTCATGGCGCGCTCGCGGCCGTTTCGTTAGCTTGATATACACCAAATTTGGTATTGCGCGACGTGACTGTATGACAGGTCCTAACATGTAAAACATGACATGCGAATTTTGTAAAGCATGATTTGGCTGCTTCGCATTACATCGATTCCCACAGTGTGTGGGATCTGGCGGCTTTTTATCAAGTAGGTTTTCTCGAAATGCGAGATTCGCTTGCGTTGTCTTAAACGACGGCACGTAGGCAAGATGAGAAGGTTCCCCTTTTGACAGCAAGAAGGAATTCTATACACCAGAAGAGATGTCCGTCTTCTTCACTCTTCTGAACTGCCAAGGTGGTGCTTCCTTGAACAGCACTTGGTTTTTTTTGTGGTTTTTTTTTGTTTTTGTTTTTTTTTTTTGCATTTGAGAATGGCTCTAGAAAGCAGGCCATCATTCATCCTTGACATGGTGGACACTCGCCGACAGGCGTCGGGCTCATCGGGGCGGGTATCACGTTCCAGCTACGACCACCTTGTGCTTCTCAAACAAGCGCACTGTCCGATCTCTTCCAGCCTATCGGAAGTCGCTGGCCTTGGAGAGAGTCACGTCTTGTCATCCAGTCTGTGGCACCCTGTGAGATGCACTTGCTCACTGCCGTCAAAGCCGGTAAAATGGGTCAAACTCCACGTGAAAGTGCAGACTCGGTTTTTATTCAACGTCTACAACAAACATTTCACCAGTCAAGGAGCGCTCGTAAGCGTTCTTAATTTACGAACTTGTCATGAGCCGTAGCGAGCATTTTGAGGTTTCTGACTTGAACGTATTTGATTGCAAGTATTGAGGGAGTAATGGAGCATAGAAGGGAAATTATTCCGGCACCTCAGTCAGAGGAGTCGGTGGTGTCCTAAAGGGGTCGCGTCGCAAGGAGCCAGAACAATTAAAAGAGTGAAAAGGAGGAAAATAAACTCAAATGGGAGCTGGCTTCACTGATGGAAGTGGTGGTAAAAATTTTTGGCATCTTAAAAGAATATATTCCTAAGCTGGGTGTTTTTATTGATACTAAGCGTTACTGAGGGGCGATCATTTAAGCTAGGGAGCAAAGGTGTTGGTCACCCACAGCAAGGCTGTGGGTTCCCCAGGGACAGTTTTGTCCCTGGGGAACAAAAGCGGCATTCTCTCCGAAATAACCTAAAGTACAGACACCACAATGTCATTTTTATACTGATAAATAAGGAAATTGGGACTGACATTTTTCAAACTCCTATTGAGAGCTCTTTAAGAAATCACATGTTGGCACAGGACATTTCAGATAGAACTTCTGACAGCTAACGACAAAACTTCCCTGAAAGTGTCACAGCAGGGTTAGAACTGCAAATTTCAGAAGTGGAGGTACAAAAATTTACCAATGGGTTAGACAAAGAAAAGCTTCCTGGCGCAGATGGCCTGAGCGCAGTCATTTCCAAAGCGTTTGAGACAACAATTTTATCCTCCTTGACTTCTCTCTTCAATGTAGCGTACAAAAATATGTGCCTCCCAGGTTTTCGACACAGCACATTTTCTGATGTCACAAACACAAGATAAGACGAAACTCACCTGCATGCATAGGTCGGCAAAACTTGTGGAGCTCACTCAGCCTCACTCATGAACTAAATTTTTCGCTTAGGGCTCACTCGGACTGAGACTCACGAAAATTCTCCTGAGCCGGACTCACTCGGACTCACTCACGAAATTTTTCTTCAGCCGGACTCACTCAGACTCAAACTCACCAAAAAGATTACTCACCTGGACTCACTCAGACTCACGGCCCGATCTGAGTCTGAGTGAGTCCGAGTGAATTTACTCATGAGTCCGTTAGCCTAGAATTACCTTTTTCGACAGCGGTGTCAATGCTCTTTAATACCAATATCTCACGTAATCTGTGTTTTTCTTGGGGCCTTTTGATATAGTACCTTCGAATACGAGTAATGAGTGCTCACAAACCAGTAAGGTCATTTTTATTGAAAGAGATGACAACATAAGATATGTTTATCAAGAAATTCCCTGGAAGTGTTGGCTGAGGGTGGTCAAGGCACACCCCCACGTAATTCTCGTCTCTGATCAATAAATACTGAAATAGTATATGAACGACACTGCTTTGGAATACGTGTGAGCAGACGTGAGTATAAACGTGAATCAAGGTAAGGCTGATAGTAATGCTGAAGATGAGTAGATAGGCCATAGCTCGGCAAATGGAAGTGGAACTCACCCAGACTAACTCAAGAAATATATCTTGCGCTTCGGACTCAATCGGACTCAGACTCACCAAAACTTTCCTGAGCCGAGCTCACTCGGACTCACACTCACGAAAATTTTCTTCAACCGGACTCACTCAGACTCAAACTCACCAAAATATTACTCAGCCAAACTCACTCAGACTCAGACTCACGGCTCGATATGAGTCTGAGTGAGTCCGGGTGAGTCGACGCATGAGTGAGTTCGCCGACCTATGCCTGCATCATAACGTCGTATCGCCCCACTAGGTCAACGAGTGTTCACTTCAAGGTATTCGTGAAAGTATTATGGACGAATGAATGTTCTAAAAAAAGTAAATAGTGGGCCCGAACTAGACCTGTTTATTCGAAACACGCGCAATTGTGACGAACGTGCACAGTAGGTGGTTTGTTCTGCCGTTGTCACATTGCCCCCTTCCCTTTAAACAATGACAAATAAATTTGCTTAATCATTCATTCATTCATTCTGGCGTTTTGTGTTCTCACGAATGTGTGCGTCGCATTGCTTCAATTAGACTAAAGAGAACCGTTGGTTTTTGTGCTACACAATGTTGTTAATAATGTTCGGGCTTTGGTAGCGTACAAAACTGTAAGGTTGCTTGGACTACACATTGTATGAAAAAAAAAACGCGTGCCGGTTTACTTTCAGGATATCAATGCACAGCGCTTTAGGGCTTATTTTCGCCAAGTGACCAAACATTGTGCATGAGTCTAAAGTTAGAGACCCAGTAACAGAGTAGCTCGAAAATTTTCTCGGGTCATTCCATGCCAACTGTCCCAGAAGTGGCACTCGAGCATCGCAGATTTCGCCGATAAAATTTACACCTATTTCGTATACCCCATGTAGTACTGTGGCCAAATATTTGTGCTCGAAAAAAAATTTTCAAGACCGTGGCGCCCCCTCAAAGTTCGCTTGCTTTTGCTAAACTGTGCATAATAGAAAAATGTATATAAAATCTATATTTGTATGCAGAGCTTCAAAATGACGCTTGAGCTACTACAGAGGTTTTGTTTAGTTGTGCTACTTAACCATTCCGATATTTTTGTGTTTCCCTGCCAGCTAGGCCTTTTCAAAAACAACGAAAATCTTCAAAGCTCGCTATTTTTTCTTATGCTATCTGGAACTCCGCCTAAGCATTCTTAATAATATTGTGGTTTACAGGAAAGTTGATTTTTGTAAAAAAATGTTTAGGGCTGAATTAGACTTCAAATCTTCCCGAAAAAAATTGTGAAATTGGAAAAAATATGCGATTTGTCTCATATTTGACCGTATTTTTCGTACTGATGCGGTCCGAATAAAAATCCTCTTGATGCGGCGTTTGATAGACCATTTTGTGGCTAAGTAATGAAGAAAGTCTAATCAAATCATTCCTTGTTTTAAGAAAGAAAATAATTTTTTGAAGTTGGTCCTCAGAACGCGCCTTGTATTCATTTTGTTGCCACTTCGCCGCAACGCACGTGGTCGCCCTTGCAGCTGACCCTTGTCACAGGAAGCGGCAAGGTGCTAGATGTATGTCAGCGGCTCGTGAGTGGCCGAGAGTCTTGTTGCCATGATGTCAAGGCTCCGAGTATTGAGTTCACTTTACGATGTGAGCTTGCTTGGCGTGCCCATTGGGAAGTATGGACGCCGTACAGCAGCTTCCGGTATCGTTGGCACATTGTGCTACAGGGCCGTCTGCACAACTAGTATACGCGATTAAAAGTGTACCAAATATGCATTATTTGTTTCGGTCAGTGTACACTAGTTGTGCAGATGGCCCCTGTAGCACAATGTGCCAACGATACCGCAAGCTGCTGTACAGCGTCCATACTTCCCAATGGGCACGCCAAGCAAGCTCACATCGTAAAGTGAACTCCATACTCGGAGCCTTGACATCAAAGCAACAAGACTTTCGGCCACTCACGAGCCGCTGACATACATTTAGCACCTTGCCGCTTCCTGTGACAAGGGTCAGCTGCAAGGGCGACCACGTGCTTTGCGGCGAAGTGGCAACAAAAGCAATACAAGGCGCGTTCTGAGGACCAACTTCAAAAAATTATTTTCTTTCTTAAAACAAGGAATGATTTGATTAGACTTTCTTCATTAGTTAGCCACAAAGTGGTCTATCAAACGCCGCATCAAGAGGGTTTTTACTTGGACCGCATCAGTACGAAAAATACGGTCAAATATGAGACAAATCGCATATTTTTTCCAATTTCACAATTTTTTTCGGGAAGATTTGAAGTCTAATTCAGCCCTAAACATTTTTTTTACAAAAATCAACTTTCCTGAAAACCACAATATTATTAAGAATGCTTAGACAGAATTCCAGATAGCATAAGAAAAAATAGCGAACTTCAAAGATTTTTGTTCTTTTTTGAAAAAAGCCTAGCTGGCAGGGAAACACAAAAATTTCGGAATGGTTGAGTAGCACAACTAAACGATACCTCTGTAGTAGCTCAAGCGTCATTTTGAAGCTCTGCATACAAATATAGATTTTATATACATTTTTCTATTATGCACAGTTTAGCAGAAGCAAGCGAACTTTGAGGGGGGGCGCCATGGTCTTGAAAATATTTTTCGAGCAAAAATATCTCTCCACAGTACTACATGGGGTATACGAAACAGGTGTAAATTTTATCGGCAAAATCTGCGATGGTCGAGCGCCACCTCTGGGACAGTTGGCATGGAATGACCCACTAGTTCTTATTTTTGCGGGAAATTTCCACAAACTTTAGGAAATTTTTGTGTAAAAGATCCCTAAGCGTCGTACTTTCTAGGACAGCGGCTTTCAGTGTCTACATTTGTGTACTTTTTCTCCACGGCTCCGATGGCTACTACAAAAAACAATTTCGTGCAATAGTGGCTTCGCGCGTTTTAATTTCGCTCTGTCATTCTAGCCGTGTCACTGTTTTGCCGTTCACAAAGAAAATGTCGACTTTATATGACCACAATAGCGTCCGGCTTGCTTACGCCCGGTCGTCGCTGCTCATCATCTGTTATGTCAACAAAGCAATGGGCACGTACACAGGAGGCGCAGGAAAACGGCTACCCTCCCCCCCCCCCCCCCCCCCCAACCCGATCCCCGTGTTCACCCAAGATGCGAAAGCCGCCATGTCTGAACAAGTCTTCATTCAGTTGGGTCTGCGCTGTAGTTTCTTTATGTGCATATGTACGGCTATGCATGTTTTCGACGATAATAGACAGGTTTAGTTGGGCGTCCGCAGACGCTTTGCGGACACAGCCTACCAGCGATTTCCTATGGCAGGCTGCGTCCGGAAAGCTGTTGCTGATGCTCAACTAAATCTGTCCAATGGTGGCCGAGGGCCTGATATTCATTCCGAGAACTCTTTCCTATTAACCTTTACCTCCGGAAACCTGGGGAGCACTAGCAGGCCGGTATGAGCTCGTTTTCTTTGGATTCGATCAATGGGGGGGGGGGGGGGGACTGCAGTGAAAGTTGCCCCATCCCCTAATTATCGCGAACCTCGTGCACGCCTCCGATGAGAATTATGGTTCTTGCGCTGCGTACTCGACAGACAATCGGCGACGTCACATTTAACATGTTTAACCTAACAGTGGATGCGGAAATAAAATGTTTTGATTCATACAGGATACTCCTTGCCGAGTTTTCTCGCACTGTGCGCACGTTGTAATCTGCATAAACTGATGAAACTCGTAGCCAGGTCGTTAAAAGAAAACTGTGTAAAAGAGCTTTACCCAACGCTCAGTTATCTAACATCGATTTAAATTGCTACAGCAAAAGGTTCACAAGTGCGGTGAGGAAAAAGGTGAGTGAGATAAAGGACCACGAAACACGACGAACGAAGCCTACAATGAGGTATAGCAGCATTACTTTGTCATGTGCAAGCCCACTACAATGGAAAAAAGTGGTATTCATAAATCTCTAATAAAAAAGTGTAGAAGAAGAAGAGAAACGATCTGGTTTTGAAAAGTGAATCAAGAAAATAACTTGCAGGAATACATCATAAATGTCTTATGCAACATTGAAGCAGTTCTGCATAATTTTTTTAGTTGCAGAGAGAACTACGTGTCGGGCTAGTTCATGTTGAAACGGCATTCATGTTGAAATTTCAGCGTACGGAGAAATTGCGGACAGAGGAAACTTAGCGATTAAAAATGCAATTCTCTGGGAAAGTTGGCGGTTCATGCCGATGAACATACAGCGCAGAAAACAACGCGGACACAAGAGAAGGCACGACAGACGAAGCGTTCATTATGGTGCGAGGCAGCGCTTCGTCTGTCCTGCCTTTTCTTGTGTCCGCACTTTTTTCTGCGCGGTGAATTTATCGGCATTGGAAAGCTTTCTTTTAACTGTAATGTTGGATTGCCTCGGGCACACTGCGAGATAAAAGCCATTTAAATGACACTTACCTTGGTGTTGTGGCGTGGACTCAAGGCGGGGATTCACTGACAGCGCCTTCCTGCTAGCATATATTGGCCAACATCTGACGAGTACACAAGTCATGTAAACGGCAAAGGGAGCATCACCACTGCAGTGACTCAGCTACCAAAGAACGTGTATATGTACCAGTCAAAGTACTATCGAATATGGGAATGTGGGCTCTATGACAATTCATAATATGTGAGCTATATTTATGTGAAGATATTGCTCTCCTCGACCACCCGTCTGCCTTATTCATAAACGAACCCGGCCTCTTAATGCCTGCTCGCACAACCAAAAGTAAACGAAATGCCAAATTGTACAACCTAACGTTACATACCTGCCTGTAAATTCTGCCTTTAGTGGCGAGTATTATGCCACGCCCAAGTTCCGCCTAACTGTAAAAGTGAGCATATGACACATTGCACCTTAAGGTGCATTTTATATTATGTTCAAGTTGCAAAACGTCGCAGGAAGTTCTTTTCTGCATGAAAAGACGACCTTTAATTTTCTTGAAATTGTTTCCATTATCAGTTTATTGGAACACTGATTTACAGTGCGTATATCTACGTTACTCCACTTTTTCAGCTAATTGTGCTTGAGTCTCTGGTTGCACGAAAGCTGCGCCGCTCGAGGCAATATCTGAACTATGCCAGTGTCATAAGGGCTTGGTAAGACGAGGTGTTCTCTTTTGCACTGGTAGAATAATATGGGAATGTCGCCTCGCAGAAAGACACATCGAATAATCATTGTACCGCCAATTCTGGTTGCGTGGTACGTCTAAAGAGCGCAGCGTTCTCAGTCATTGCTGTAAACGACACACTCGCTAAGGAGCAATAAGACCGGATGCATGTCGGGAAATCCTATTTACGGTTTCGGCTGACCAAGCAATGCTTGCTTCGTATCGATCATGGCTGCCGCGGGATGGAACGTCTCACTATCGACTGGGAGGGTGCGATTACGAGAGGGGCGGATACATCGCAAGAGAAGCAATTCGCAATCGCAGCTAGGACTGAGCGCTCTTCATGCAGCACTAGTGCCGAGACCCTTGCAAATAACATTTTCGGCAGAGTGTAGGCACGTATGCTTTTAGATGTGAAGCATCTTATGGCGAAGCTTAATCCGGTGGTGGTGGTGGTGGTGGTGGTGGTGGCGTGCCGCGTGCCCACCCCTTACTGCGCATGCGCAAACAGTTAAAAAAAATAAAAATAAAAAACCTACTCTCCCTCTCTCCTCTAGGCATCCCTCCCCGCGGCAACCACACCCTCACAGCGCATGCGCCTCCTTCCTCTCTCCCCTTACACTCCCCCCCTCTCTCCATCCCTGCCCGCGGCGTCTAACTCCCCCCTGCGCATGCGCGTCCCCCTCTCTCTCCTCTCCTACGCTCCCCCCCTCTCTCCTCTACGCATCCCTGCCCACGGCGTTCTTCACACTCCCACTGCGCATGCGTGTCACCCCCCCTCTCTCTCCTCTCCTACGCTCCCCCTCTCGCGACGCCGACGCAGGCAGCGTCTGCTAGCGAGTTTCTTGGTTGAAAAAACCGACTGCTCACGCTGCACAACCGTTCACTGGCCATCCCGTATATATGGCAATGGATCTTGACCTCAAGGTGGTGCCGGTGGGAGATTTCTCCTGTGCGTTGTTGAACAATAAAAATTCGCAGCGTGCGCGTTAACTAAAAAGCGGAGTGCGGGTCTCTGTGTCCAGTCGGCGTCTTCTGTCTCTCATTGCCCATTAGCAGCGATTGGCATGTTCCAGTAGGAAACACTGCTACATCACTGCCTGCTTTGCGCCTCCCCAGTTTTCTCTGCTGCGTAACGCTGCGATGAGCGCCAGCGTCAACGCCGCCGCCAGTGTAAGCATTAGCGCCCGCTGCTTCACATCTACACATGGTTCCCTTTAGCGGGAGATGGTGTAATTTTTTTCATCTCCGTTCCATGCAAATACATTTCAATTCCACCTGGTTATCTTGATTAAGCTCTCTAACTCACAGAAATCGTAAATATGTCCTCCTAGAGTGCACATCATAACTGAACATGTGCACATATGAGTCGTCTGGTTTTTTAATGAAGTTCTGGTGAGTGGTGTTAATAATGACAATCGACAGTATAGAAATCCGAACCACGCTTGTTTTACATGGGATGACGCATGGTGATGCAACAGGCACACTTCAACAGACGCGCACTCAGTTCACGATGGTGGCTTAGATAATAATTTATAGGTATAGCTGCTCAAACGTAACAAGAAACAAAGGATACACTGCACTTTGCCTTGTCTTCTTGATTTCTAGCTTCATGCGTGCTCTTATACTTATAAACTATACATTAACAACCAGCGTTCCAATAAATGTCGCTAAGGCAAAGATACTAATGAGAATTAACAGTTTTCATTAATATTGTGTCTAACAAAGAAAACGAGCCCTTAAATTTCCACTTCTTTCCTTTGAGGCATAGGTAGTTATGCCTGCTTATAGAAAACGTTTCCTTCTATTTCACTCTTAATTAGAAAGAAGCCAGGCGTTTTCGTAAACAAAGTACAGTAAGATATACGTATATCCTGACATAGGAGTCAGAAATATGCCATTTCACAGGGATACACTTTGATCGAGCGGATATATATTTTTGTTTCGGCGAGAAGTTCTCTCTTCTAAAATAATTTTCTTCGCTGTAGCATTCACAGTGTAAAAAATCCTGTGCGCAAAACCAGCTTCGACGTAAGTCAACATGTGTGGAAAAGCGTGCATCCTCTTATCTGTGCCTATAAAAAATCTTCAGCAGCGTTATCAGCCAGTGAAAATCGACATTGTGTGCAAAACAGATGGTCAGGACGAGTCGTTCTGGTTCCCATACCGGAGAACAACGCGGTACCGTTCTTGCTTCAGATTTAAGCCACCTTGTGTCAAGTCCATCGTCATCGTCTTTTCGTGCGCTAAAAAGCCCACTGGTGACAAGGCGACACTCCTGAACCACTACATTACTTCAGACGAAACACTGTATTACTTCAGACATGAAGCTCTCTCACAGCGAAAGCTGTTATAAGATCCCCCCAATTGCTGATTTTGGGGTTGTAGTTGTCCGCTGCCGCCGCTGCCTTCGCTGTCCATAAGCGCTGTCACGCACAAGGAGAAACAAAATGCAGGACCGAGCGGGATTTGAATGAAGGCCCTCCGAGTGGTAGTCTAGCATTCTACCACTGAGCTACGCCGGTGCTTAAAACCAAAAGACCTTATACAGCCATCATGTAGGGCACTGGGTCGCGTTAAAAGATGTAATGCAGCGCGGTAGAACTGTAAAGGAACAACTAGGTGTCACGCAAGGCGGATTGCGTGACGAGTGTGTGGTTTCAAGCTTGCCGCCCATTACAAATAGCTGTGCCATAATTCTTCATCGTCATCAGCCGCAGCATTGACAAAGGGCACATAATGCCTTGCAGATATGTAGCGGTTACCTCACTTCTTCGCAGAATGATGAATGATGGTATAGCGGGTGATTCCGCATTTGGCAAAATTATGATGATTTATGGCGCATTGGGTGCCCCGTATATGTGTTTGTAGCATTTTCCCCAAGAGAGTTTACAAAGGGCTCTAAAAGAGCCGCTTCTTCAGCTTTCGCTTTCACTGAGCTGCGTATTCCGCGCTAACCTGGCATTTTTTGTTGTTTTTTTTATTGCAGGTGATTCTTCTACAATAACCGCGGATGATAGGTTAACCTTATTTTCGGCTCCCACATTTCTACGTCTTACGCGTGCTCTCTCAACGCCCGCCGTTATCACGGAGCTAAGCCCCAGTGAGGCCGAGTCGGTGGAGATTGCCTGCCCTCCACGTCACATCTCCTGGCGTCAATGTTGTGTTTGCTTTCTGCACAAATTGACGGTACTGAGGGCGCCGTTGGCAAAACAAAGCCAGGTACATTACTGACGTATTCAAATTCCAGTGTCGGCGTCGGCGTCGTTGGCTGGGAGCGGAAAATCGGCGTTGTACGTGGGCGAAAATTCGAGATAGATTCCAATGTAAATAATATTCATAATGATTGGACTGAGTGAGAATCGATCCCAGGCTTCCTGTGTTGCAAGCAGGTGCTCTACCACGGAGCCACGCCAGTGCTTGAAACTCCTTCATAAAAAAAAACAAAAAAAAATGCTACGCGCGCAAACGTTCCTTTCCTTGCGGCAGAGTTGAAGGCGATGCGCCCGGGCCCCGATTAAGCTATGCCGTTCTAGTCTTGAAGGCGAAGCTCAAGTGTACTCCGACTGTTTCAGCATCGTGTAATATGAAATAAGCAATACGCATACGATGATAAAAATCAAGACAACTTGTCTGGGACACTCTTGGGTGAGTCTGTGGCGTTTCTTTCCGGTGAGTTTTTCTCACCATTCTGCAAAAAGCACCGGCCGCCACGTTTTCGGAATATAAAAGCGGCAAATTTTTTCTTCGCAAGAATCACTTCAATTCTCCTATTAGGCCCGATAACCATTCCCCTATAAATATTTAATGATGTTACTAGGCGTGATAAAGGTTGTAATTTAGCTCTGTATGCGTCTTTACATGCCTGGCGCTACAGAATATACCAATTTGAAGGAATATGCAAGATACCGCGTTTTATGATTTTAAAGTATTTTTGACACATTTCTCGAAGCACGCGGTACATATAACAGCATAAAAATCTCAGTGCGGCGCATTGACTTTGAAAGCGAAGCAGCGTGCAACGCGCGTCATATAAACTCCGAAATATACTTGTAAAACATCTCAAATGATGGAGCCGGAACCAAGGCAGCGCAGTCAGACGGGAAATCTGCGCGTCAAATTGCAGAGCCTTTGCTTGCTCAGTCGTGTAAGTGCCGCTAAAATCGGTAAAGTTGAGTTTTGTGGGACTACCTATGCATAATTTTATAGTGCTCCCTCTCCATATTTCAGAACTTTTTTTACAGCAAAAAGCGCTTCAGCGGATTCCTTGCCGCTTGTAAACTACGCTCCATTCCAGTATTCCATGCGCTGCAGCAGTCTCGACTTCCTTAAAACATAACTGCCGAATCTAATTATACCACTTAAAACTTGCGTGTAGGAGCAACCGGCACTAATTGCTGTCTAAAATAGAAGACATCAACAAGAAAGAGAGAGGTCAACTTTAGCGATTCCCTTTAGCGGGCTCGTTTGCACCTGCTTAGTGCATGAGGCCTTCAGATCTTGGCGTAAGTATAAATTGAATTCGAGCTTAACGACGAGGCTCTAATTTTCTCGACCGGCTAGAGTAATTACGTCTTATTAAAAATGCCAATATTGACAGGTGAAGGCGGTCTTTTATGTAGAGTGCATGTTTGCTGCTTCAGTGAAACTAACGGATTCAGCGATCGCGGTGTAATGAATCGTAAAGTCCGCTCGCCTCATTGACTGGAAGCAAAAAATAAAAGAAAGAAAAGAAGCAAGATGGCTAAGCTGGCATAATTCACGATATCATTAATTATGCCTTCGTTGATTCTTATTCTTCATGAAAAAGACTTGAATACGGGGGCCGTTGCTGATTTCAACTTAATTATTATTCAATTAGGTTAGTTTTACACGCCACGGTTGGTCTCGTCTTACCTGATAAGCTGGGCGGTAGATAACAGAAACAGCTCTCGTTTTTGTCAAATCTTTGAATGCAGCTCAGCAAAGACACGGTGATATCCGATAGCTCACCATGAACTGACGATGCTGCGAAAGCTGAATGGCGTCTTTGGGCACCCATCATTACTCCGTTAGCACTGCACAATGCTCGCTAAAATATACTTCCCGGTTGACTCATAATTTACCAAGGCTTTTCAAGCACGCAGAAATACACGGTTAACTCATAAGTTACAAAACTTTTTCATGCACTGCAGAACAGTGTGTTACTTCCTAATATCATCAACCTTTTCAACGCACAATTTTTTCTCGCAAAAAGAAGTGGCGGCAACATGGAATCAACGAATATTAAGTCAATCGCAACGTTACGCTCTACGCCAACCACGTTTACATGTGCAGTATCGATTGATCACAATAACCGTTCATTTTGATGCAATAGTGCTAAAGAGTCCGTGTCGTAGAAATTTTGTTGTCGGCGCTGGCGTCGTTGGTTGTAAGCAAAAAAGCATCACTGTTCGTGAACGAAATATCTCCAGGACGTAAGTTACATATATATATATATATATATATATATATATATATATATATATATATATATATATATATATATATATATATTTATATATATATATATATATAAATATATATAAAACGACTTACGCAACGTAATATCGAACCCAGGCCTTTGGCGTGGCAAGCAGGTGTTTTACCACACAGCCCCGCCAATACTTGGTATTGCATTGAAACTAATTTTCATGCTTCACAAACATACGCGTCCTGTGCACAATCGTCACAGTAGAGATGTAATATCGTTGTAAAACATGGTACAAGCGTACATTGCCATCGGGCGTCACACCATTTGAATAGCAGAACGAGTTCATGTTTTGAAGCTGGCCTCCCCTTACAAAAGGCACGTGTACATTACTCTGCATTTTGTCGGTTGCCAGGGACAGCGTTCCGCAGTTTGGCAAGGGTACAAGACGAGCGCCAACAACATGCATCGTAGTTTTGCAGAGATTCCTTGCCCTCGATTGTACGCCACTATCATTATCCGTACCTTACGGGTGTTTAGGACTAATTAACTAATCAATTAGGACAAATTAACGAATGATCATTTACGAAAAAATTAGTAGTGCCTACTACAGTATGCTGGGAACAATATGCACTAGGTGTGCCTCGCGTAACGTCGTTCCTCTTTTTTAAAATCGTGCTGCGTGATAGCTGGGACGCCCTGTGTAAGTGTGTGAATGAGTACGAATTTATATACTAGGTGTTGTTTTAGGTGCGAAGCAGCTCTTTGACTAGGCTGTGTAACGCTGTCCCTCCCTCCGTGCGTACGAACGCGCCGCAACGCGCTCCCCTCGCCGCAGGTGTTGGAGCGGTGCCAAGTAGGTCACGCCGCAGCTGCGCGTTGACGTCACGCTCCCCTCGCAGTGCGCGCTGACGTCACTCTCTCCCTCGCCTTCCGCGCGCTCGCCGGAGCACCCGCAGCTGCCGCCTGACGCGCAACAAGACCTACGCCAGCCATCGCTTCAAACGAATCTTCCAGCGCTCACCGCAGCACCCGCGTTAGCGCCGTTCAACCCCTGACGCCACCCGTGCGCAACGCTGCTGCTTCGCATCCCATCAGGGTTCCCTTTGGAAAGATGCACCTAATTTTTTTTGCCTTCCTACTTTTCCCAGGTTGTGCGGGGTGTGGAGGTAAAAGAGGCGACGTGCCCTTTACTCCTCTTGTACGGCGTCTCCGGAGTAAATACGCCTACGTAAGCTCTGTAAGACCGGAAAATGTGGGCAGTACAACGTTAGACTACTCCGCATTGTTTCCTTCCGTCCGTGTAGGTCATTAGATGTTCATGATTCGTCGAAATTTTCTGCTTCATGCTCAGAGCACCTGCTCGTAACACGACGCAACAAATGACGCGTAAGTGATGCACCACGTAATGACCACTTACGCACGACAAAGTAAAAAAAATGCCCCAACCTCCCCTGAAGGGAATCGTGAGGAAATGCGAATGCATTTCGCGCGCGCTTCACTCCATTTATATAAGGTGGTTGTGGTTCGAAGAAGGAAAAGGCGCCTAATTTCTGCAGCCTGGTCGGGAGCACGGCGCAGCGCTTGTTTTTTTTTCTTTTTTTTTTCTTTTTTATCGCGGTAGCTCCGCTGAGCTCCCGCGATGCGAGCGCCCTCACGCGCCAGAGCGCGCTCCTCCTCTCCACTTTGCTAGGGGCGAGGATAAGCGCGCGCGCCCGCAGCTGTTGCTATGGGAGAGAGAGTGAGAGCGGAGAGAAAACACCTGCCGGCGCGCGGACACCTCCTCAACCTATCCTCCTCCCCGCGGACAACGCCGGACAACGCCGCCTGACATAGCCCGACTAAGAAATGCATTCGCATTTTAAAAAAAGCCGCCAGGCCTGCGCAGAACGCGCAGCACAGTCACAGCGAAAGCTGGGAGAGCGGCCTTTGTGAACCTTTTTTAAACACTCTTGGGTCAACTACTACAAGCGCAATTGCATGGTACCCACTACGCCATAAATCATCGTAATTTTTGTGTAGTGGAGAAGCGTCTACTATGTCATTATTTGTCATTCTTCGGAAAAGCGCGGTACCCGCTACACTCTTGTGACGCATATGTGTACTTTGTTGATGGCTTGGCTGACGACGATGAAGAATTATGCCTCAGGCTTTTGTAATGGGCTTGAGCATTGAACGACCCACTCGTTACGCAATTCGCATTGTGTGATGCCTGGTTCTTACTTTACTGCTCTAAAACGATTTACAACAAACGTTAACGCGATTCCTTACCCGACATGAAGCCTGCATAGGGTCAGTTTGCATCGCAGTTTCAAGCAGCGGGGTAACTCAGTGCTGGGCTGCCACGCAGAGGACCCGGGTTCGATTCCCGTTCTGTCACGGGTGTTCTTTTATTTAGTTAGTTTTTTTTTCTTATTTCGTGCGATATTGGTTACGGACACCGGCGGCGGCGCACAACTACGGCGCTGAAACGACCCTTGTGCTCTCATAACAGCTTTCGCTGTAAAAAAACAAGAACAGAATGAACTATTTTCAATACGGCATATTGTGCGTCATTTGTTCGTCGGAATTCGTAAAAAAATTTCGGTGTTCCATTAAGGTAGGTCACCACCTTCAAAAACGCATTTTTTGAAAAAAATTGAGTTGTTGGGATTTTTTTGTTTTCAAGTTTCCTGTCCATTCAAGAACATTTAGAAAAAAAATAATGCAGTTATATTAAGCCATTTGAAAGTTATGACCATTTTTTCAACACCTGCTGGACACATCCGAAACTGAAGGATTCCGATTCGACATCTACCATCTCGTCATAAATGTTTTTCGCGTACATATTACGTAATGCTAAGGTGTTTAAGAACATTCTAAAGCTTGTAGAACATGATGTTTTCAATTTATTTTAAAATTTCCTCTACTCGGCTGCGGCACTCTATTGTTTAAGTTGCGCGTGCTCTCACTCGGCAGTCTGTGTTCTTTTTGTGTGCCATTTCGAGCTCTTCGACTTAGTTCTGGGTTTTCAAGGAGAAAGTTATAGTACTTCATGAAACATGGCGAAGTATAGAACGAAACAGAAGCGTTTATGAAAGTTAGGGAATCAATATTCCAAGTGTGGACCCACTGTGGAACACGGGGATGAGAGTCAGCTGGAGACACGAAACGAGCTAGGAAAAAAATGTGTGCTTCATCTCGATCAAAAGAAGATTATGCCGCTTCAAAAGAGGTCCCAAGCTATAAGCCTGGTGAATTTCAGGTCTATTGAATGTTTCTTTGTTTCATAGACATTCGGTTCAAATCTTTAAAGCCATTTTTCTCAAAATGTGATTTTTTGCTTCCCACAGTTACGCGAACAATGATAACCGTCTTTCTAATAAATATTTTCGGATAAAATGTTTTGTGCTGTTTCTTTATTGGTGGAGCTGTGCATTCAAGCAGAATTATTGAAAACTAGCGGTAACTTTTTGTACAGTGGCCAACTGTGAGCAAAGCAAACCTGCCAAATATCAACTTTTCCAGTCTTTTTATGATAACGCACCCAAGCTTAGAGATATGATGATCGTGGAGGTTCGATGCACAGAACGTTGTCCTGACTACGTAGTTGCCAAGTCGCGTTTGAATTGCAACAAGAGTTTTTTTAGTTATGACTGTTGGCGCAACATGCATATTTTGGCACATTTTGATTTTCATAAATTTTATGTTTTTGATTTTTTATCTATTTCATAATCATAAAGCTTAAATTTACCGAAGCCCAACAATCCAAAACCATAATTATAACTTTTGGACCAAAACGGTAAAAGTTTTTCTCGAAGGTGGTGACCTACCTTAAGTCGGCTGCTTCAACAATCAAGAAAGTTTATTTCCAACATAATAGTTGGGAGTCACCCCAGGCGAAAAGAGGCGAAATGCAGCTTGAACGTGCCTAAGAGCCCATACACAAGGCAGCGTTCACATACATTTCTCTGGGCCACATACGCGTACATAATGAGCAAAGGTTATTTAAAGTAATAAAAAAAAGAAAGTAAGGACATAGATTATTGGTAAGCATACATAAATACACTGTATACACGTGCATAAATCAGGAGGGTTTCAACTTGGTCTTGTTGTTGTCTATTCTTGCGCAAAAATAAAGAAAAAAAGAAGGACACAAGAAGGAACTCGACAAGAAGGATAGACGAAGCACTTCGTCGTTCTATCTGTGTTCCTTCTCGTGTGCCTGTTTTTTTAGGCGCAACAGCCCTCATCAAGACGTGCACATATAAACGGAAAGGTAAGTGAACTAAAAAGTAACGACGCCGGATCATGATACGTATATCAAACACGCTTTCTTTAAGCATGTTTATATCGATACACTGTAGTAACATATTTTTTTAGAAAATTATTACATTGTACAATGAAAGAAGTGTGTAGTGATAAGAACAGCTAGCACTGTTTAGTATACATTTCAGACATAAAATATTCGCTCAACTCTTTTTTTAAATACATCGCTAAAATCAACAACCTGCTTCTGATGTTTGTTGAAAAGATACGGTGCATTGAAAGCCACTGATTGCTTCCCATAAGTTGTGCGCCATCGTGGTACTAACCATTTGTCGTGGCCTCTGGTTCTATGATCGCCGATTTGTTCTGAATATGATAGTGTTTTATGTCGGGGTTCCACCAAGACATTAGTGGCGTATTTCCGTCACGGATATGACCTTGATAAAATGAACGCCACCAAATGAGAAAGAAAAAAACTGGAAAGAAAACTTCCCTCGCCGGGAATGGAACCTCCGAGTCCTTGGCACGCGACGACAAGTGCCCGGTTCTCTACGCAGTGAGCTATCGAGGTAGCTGCCAGGCACCGTACAAACGCGTCTTATATCTCTCACACATTCTCTCTCGCACAGTGCTCTCTGTTGGCGATCGGGGCGGTGCCGCCGTCTGTGAGGGGTGACAAGAAGTAATGCGGCATGACACTTACTAGCGCCGATAGAAAACGATTCGTTGACGACGCAGTTAAACCATCGCGTCCGAGATTGCGCGTCGGCTCGTAATCTCGAACGTCATGCTCGCAATCTCTGGTTAAAGCGTCTCGATAGCTCCGCCAACGACAGCGGCTCAGAATCTCCGTGGCCTCTCGTTGTGGAGACGCCAGCAGATGATTCCGCGACGGCGCCCAACAAAAGATGGTGAAAGCGCCCAGCGTTGCCAGAGCACCAAGCATTATGAATATCGCCTGTTGTTTCCATAGATGATGTTAAACGTCAATGGCAGTGTAACACTTTGCTGGGATGTGCTACACAAACTCTTCTGAATGTAATTAGTTCGAACACTCGTCCACACCTATTCGTCATAGTCGTTATGACTAGGACTTATGCGTAACGACAGTATGCCTTTAGGATACGTTTTAAATGTCCTTGGGATACCGATGCGGCAGCCATTGCATGACGGCTACTGTAGTCTCCCGACTCGTTCTTTAACGTGTGCGACAATAAAGCTGCATCACGTCGGTGATGAGTAAGGCCTCGCCCACACCATGGTAGTGGCAGAAGAGCGAAAACGCCAAAGTCGGCGGAAATCTGCGCTTGCTCAAGATTTTAGCATTTCTTCTGCCGCCACCGCTTTCGTCCCCTTCAGCTACTGTTCGTTAAAGCAGAAGCAAATACACACCAGTTTGCCGCTTTTCTTGACTCATCATGGCTGCACAACACGGGAAATAAACCATTTTGACCATTACAACTTTTCGCTTACTTACCATGCTCTGGCAGAAGTTAAATAAATGGACATTCTCGCAGCGGTGGCGACGGACTCACCCGGCTCCGCAAAGGCTGATTATTTAAGAAGACGCAACTGCACCGTTGGTGCAGTTTCTGCTAAATGTCGTCCTGTCGGCAAATGTATACCCAACTATGGCTCTTAGATCATTCGTCATTGTAAAGGCGAACACTTTTCTCGAGCAGCACTTGCTAGTTTGGGATTACGTTATGAGAATCGCTGCCATATCTGTAGCATGGACCATTATTTCTATTATTGCGATAGCAATTATATGAACAGTCTCGACGGGTTTTTGCCGTCGCCGTTATGTCACGTGTAAAGTCCAAATTGATAAGAACCCCCCAGCTCATCGTACGTTCTACCCGCGGGTAATAGCGCGCGAGCGGGGGCGACGAACGCGGCTGAAGCGGAGATCAAACGAGCCGGCCCATCTCCGTCGCTCCGAGGTGCATGCGATAAGATAACCCGCCTGTTAGAGTGGTCGTCGAATGCTCCAGCAGAAATGAAACGCCCCGCCCGTCTTTCGCGAGCGTGAAAAGACGCGAGGGGGGGAGGGGGGGCTCCCTCGAGCGACCTTTGATTTTACCAACGCTGTCGTCGCTGGCACGCGCGTTATCTCGCTATCTCGGCAGCCGACAGCGGGCGGCTGGTATACCCTTTTCTACGTGCTACGCTCTCAACGCGAAGAGAATGCGCGAATAGTGTCCCTGGAGCGGCCGTATTTTCTTAAACCAGTATTTTTTAGAGCCGGCCTCATTTCGTATAACATTAAAATTTGTTGCTATCGCATTCATTGCTTCACCCTTGCGGTGAAACTGTGACTTTTCTTTTCTATTAAACAAAGCATGTTGCAGCAATGTGGCAACCTTAATATCAGTACTCTCAGACGTGTTACACAGTGTTAACCACTTCAGAGCTATTCTTATTAGCGGCCTCATTTCGCAAATGAAAATATATATTGATGACCACGTATTTACATACGTGCATTGCCTTCCACGCTGTGTATGTTGCCAGTAAGCATAAAATACTAACCAGGTTCCTACCTTATTCTTACGTATGCCTTCACTGCATAGTCATTCGTTCAAGTTCACAGTCCTACCCGCCTTACCACAAATGGAGCCTATCAAGATGTCTTCCGTAGGTGAGGCAGCACACACAACTATGCAGGAGAGGGCGTGTAAAAGGCGTGCAATTTTTCTTTCAGCTTGCACCTGACGGCAGGGTGCTGTGTGTATATATGTTCCACTTCTCAGTGAAAATTTTTGTTGAAAGTCAGCGCTTGTTCTTGTCTTTTCTTCCCGTGTGCGTCGTCCTGTTTTTGGCGCTGCTTACTACCATGGATAACTACCAACTGGCCCAGCTAGCTACTCTTTTGCGTGTAGGAGACGTCATGTTCTCCTAGTTGCTGAGATTCTTTCTGTTGTCACGCTGTAAACGTATATCATGCTCAACGTTACCTTAGTCCTCTACCAAGTTGCGAGCGAGTATGGCTGCATACCTTGCAATAGCGGTGAAACGGCTTTCTTCGTGCAGTGCGTTTAAATTTTCTACGTTTACTGCCCTTACAGGGCTGCTTTAGGAAGCTTTCCTTCCAGGAAGTATTTTTGACGCTGCCGTCGGAATTCCTTGTCACGCTCGCCGCGTCTTCTCGCCTTCGCTTGATCGCCATCGCATTCTTCGCCTGGCGCACGACGTGCGGGCCTTCCGTGCGATTAGCGCACTAGGGGCAAGCCGCTCCGACGCGCCTTTGTTTACGCGCAACAGATTCTGCCGGCATCGCGATGAGAAGACGCGTCGTAGCTTAGTTTCATCGGCGTAAGCAAACGCCGAAGTGTTTGCGCGGAATTAACTAGGGCCGAAATAATTTGTTTGCAAGATTCTATTCCTGTACCATTTACTGGTGTTATTCCAACGCCTTTCCAATATCTTTTTGAATTATCGGACTGGTCCTTGACAAAACACGTTATGGGCGGAAGATTTAGCCATACAGTTGTGGTGCCCATGGGTATCTACTTAGGCAACCGCCTCAAATTTTGAAGTGCAAAGGTGTGAACATCGTGCACTCGCCTATTTCTGCTTACCGCTTATAGTCTTTCTGCATTGCGTGGAGGCTTGTTCTGCGTAATTACTCGAAACCAAATATTTCATTCCTATCTCACAAAGCCTTCGTTGTGAGCAAGGCTGCCGTTAGCGGAGCTGAGACATCTTTGTTCCTTGTTCTTGTTATCGGTGTTAATATCTCACTGTTTCTGAGCACCACACGAAATGAACCCAGCATAAGGCAGCAATAGCCAAAAGGTAACCTGCTTTAGCGAGAATCAGCCAGCGGTTTTCCTCATAGGATTACAGAAGTAATCTTAGCAAGGCTTCATTCATTTGCTGATCGTTTTAATGTTATAACTACCGCGTAACTCGGCTTTTTTTAAAAACAGAACATTACCTGCTGAACCAAAAGGAATTAACACTGCAAAAGTTTAAGGAAAATAAAACTCATTCTCGGAATTTCTCTTTATTTCTCCAAGACCTCTGACCTCACTAGTCGTAGTTTTTTTTTTCTACTTAAAAAGCTTGATCATTTCGGCATTAGAGGCATGGTTGATTTTTTATAAGGTCCTATCATCAACATGCATCACATGTTTTAGGTATAGAAGACGACCACTCTGAGATGAGTTCCGTAACAACTGGCGTCGCACAGGGGAGTATATTGGGTTCATATCATTTAAACTATGCATCAACAATATAGTCATTGTCGATACATCTGCAAAGTATGCAATATTAACACGGAAGTGTTTTGTGCTGGGGGTCCACTAAGAATTCGGCGACGTATTTCCGTCACGGAAATGACGTCAAAAATTGTACACAATTAGGTGGCAAAGAAAAAAAAGTTCCTTCAACCGGAGTAGAACCTACGACGCCTCGGTCCACAACAACAGATGCCCGGCACTCTATCCACTGCTCCGCGTTCACGCACGCTAGAGGATTTACAAACGCGCCTTTTATATCTCGCACTTCACTTTCCTCGCACAGTGATCTTGGTCGACGGGGTGGTTTCGCCCTCTGGAAGCAATAAAGTGAAATAATGCATCATGATCATGGCCTCCCGGATTAGCTGCTGCAACGCGTCGTTGCTACGCGTCCGTCCCACTCGGTACGTTTCCAACAGGAGACGTGCAGTTTTGTCAACGCCTGAACACACCACGAGATGATGACCTTAGCCGAAGCGTCGGCCTCGCTCGTAGCGTCCATTCGTAGCAATAATAGCTCTGCGACGTGCGCCTGCCTCACCCTGGCTGTTACGCCACGTTCCCCTCTTGCGCTCGCCGCGAGCAAATCACGGATGGGCTACAGGGAAGACACGGCACCATGTTGCGTTCCCCTCTAGTCTGGCCGTGGCGTTACATAACTCTTTAATATGCAGCGCGATGGCGAACTTGGCCCGAGTTTTCCGTTGAATCAGCGACGCTCTTCTGACTGTCACACCGCTTCTTCTGATTACGCTCTCACCATTAACTATTACAGCTACCACAAGGGTTTGTTTAATCGTTGATCATGGACGTTAGTCGTCAGGATAAAGATGTATCAGCAAGCGCCAGCGTCGGTACATACACATTAAACGGTGCTATAGCTGCCAAAAACCAACAGACATTGCAAAAGTTCTCTTATGTCAATGTAAAGTAAACATTTAACTTTCAACTCAACTTTAAACTTTCAGCTTTTGAACTCCGTCATAGGTATAGGTTATACTTTCGCGTTACTGATACCGATTCCTGTGACGGAGTGATCAACCATGTTGTTTTTGCAGATACCGTCAGCCTGTGTTTTTAAGGGAATTATGGTATTGAAATGTTGAGTCGAGCTAATAAAACCCTTGGCAGCAGGCATACTTGGGCAATCAAAAACTATGTAATAATAATGTGGACAAAACTGAGGCATCTGTATTTAACGTGCGTAACAGACATTTCGAATTGTTTCCCATATGTTGAGAAGATTACATTATGGAAGCAGTACCATCTTTCAATTTACTAGGCGTCTTTTGCTACGAAACTGCGTCATTGGATTCTCAGATAGATCCCCTAGTCATCAGACTGTCAGACCAATGTATCCTACTCTTTCTCATTGTAATTATCATCCTGCATGGATTAATATGCTTTATACAATTTATTTTTGCCTCAGTTTAGTAAAAAAAAACGTTGTCCGAGGAACGACTTCACTCGAGATAAAGTTATCAAGGGGGCACGTTATCGTTTCGTCCAATGTACTTTCTTCACATTTATATGATAATTAATACAAATATCATCCCCTACACTTTACTGCGCATTATTGCCTGTTCTCACTAATATTGTGTCTATGAACGACAAAGCAATACTTAGAAGGAGATAAAGTTAGAAAGAAACAGACACGAGTACACGCTAGGAAAAAAAAACAGAGCGCAATACAGAAAGAGAAAGAAAAAAGTACAGTGAAAAAAATAGCGAGAAAGAGAAAAATTGAGAAAAAAAAAGGAAAGGAACAGAGACAATAAGGAGATAGACAACAATGGAGAGAAAGGTAAAGGAAGAGTGGAAGAAAGATGGAGAAAGATAAAGAGAAACAACGTAGGCCGTCCAGCTACATTGTTCTTGCAGTATTGGCACCACTTGCGCGCAGCTGCCTTAAATTTTTTCAAATATACAACAAAACGAATGCAGTAAATCCATATCATACGCAATAAAACAATTCTGATACGAAAAGAAATGCGATACAAAAACGGATCTTATTCACACTGCAATGCGTCACTTCGTCGTGTTTTTTGAGCGCCCACTTGCAGCTTGCACAAACGCGGGTATTTTAATATCACTGTTTTGTACTGCTCTGAGATGTCTTGGCTGAAAGCGCCATTGGCGCATTCACAGACTGGAGAAGGATGTTACAAGGGAGATTAGAAGGCACGTGCGTGACAAAACCACCTGCTTCACTGACAAGCGAAGGAGTGGCGGTTTTCAATAATGCTTCGCCTGGAACGTGGTGTTGCTTATGCATTATGGCGGTTTGTGGCAGGCCCTTCTCACTTCGTTATTTCTTCGGTTTAGCTTTTCCGTGCTAGTAAAGTACTTTTATTTCTCAGACAACGCATAGTCTCTCTTCTTGTGATATTCTATGTACTTCACTATGTTGTATTAATTATAATATCTGAATGCCATCAAAGCTCAACATAAGTGCTCCCGTAAAAGCAGCCAGAAGCCACGAACAACTAAACCGGTATGAAACAAAACCAAAGCTGTAAAATGCTGATGACACCACCTAAAACAAAGTCAAACTTTTCAGTGATGATGCGCCTAGAAGCACAATCATAAGATATTTTCTCATCCTTGTATTAATTGCAGCGCGCTCGACAAATTTTGCGTGCAGGGGCGTCGGAAGAAATTTTTTTCAGGGAGGGGGGGGGGGGGGTCACACTTTGATCTGAAATGGGGGGCCGGGCCGGCAGTTGTGGCCGAGTGCCATTTTGTGCTTTGTATGCCATGGATGAATGGAAGAATGAAAGGACTTTATTAAGGTTCAATAGGTCGCGTTAGTGTCCTATTTCGGGCCGCTTCCACGCTGGGACGGAAACACCTACACTTTCGGCCGCCTCGCGGGCCCTTTGGACTACCCATAACTGGCCATCTAAGTTAGAGCTGTGCACAGGGCTCCGGGTAGCCCGAAAGCCCGAGCCCGGCCCGGCCCGCGGGCCGGGCTCGGGTATGCGGACGTCTTCCCAACTCGGGCCCGGGCCGGGCTCGGGCTACTCATCTCAGGGCATCGGGTGGGCCGGGCCTGTGCAAAGCCCGCATCAAACCAAAAAAATATAGACGTTGTGCCGGAATTGTTTTCTAGCACTTATCGATGAGCACACAGATCACCTTTGTGATTATTTATCCATACAATCATCCTCCTGTCCTGCATCATAGATAATAAACTGCTGGAAGAACAAGGAGTCTAATTATTCTAAGCTTGTTATGCCTGCGAAAAAGATATTTGCGATTCCGGCTACCAGTGCGAGCAGCGAACGGAACTTCAGTTCGACAGGATATGTGATGCACCGCACTTCACTGAAGTCCGAATCACTGCGCAGCTTGTTATTTTTACAGAACTTGTAATCTGTGTATACATATTAACATATGTCGTTTGCATATGTTTAACTTTGATATGTTGAATAAAATGCAACATGATAAAAAAGTGATATCTTGTCTCCGCAGCAAACTTTGATAGTGTCGGGCCGGACCGGGCCCGGGTTTGTGTTTTTGTACGTCGGGCCGGGCCGGACGGGCTCGAAGCCTTTTGGAGTCGGGCTCGGGCGGGCCTGCGACGCAGTCAATGGGCCCGGGCCGGGCTCGGGCTTGGAAATTAGGCCCGTGCACAGCTCTAATCTAAGTCGGACTGCATAGAGCTGCGTCTCGCCGTTCTTCAGTGTTTTCCTTGTCGCTGCGTAAGGCGGAACAACGCAGTGCATACGAGTGAGATCTATGGTGCTGTGGCATTTATAGCATGTTGCAGAAGTAGAGAACTTCTGCAACATGTTAAATAAATCTTGTTAATTAACAGCAGCTTCGCATAGGTTCCTGTTTGTAAGAGCCTTAGCGTAATTATCTAAGCTCTATTAGATGCAATTTATTTAACTATACGCTGTATACGGCAGGGTCGGCCCAGGGACACGAGGCTGCGACGCGGCGACCATGATTTCGGGGCAGCAGCAATCGGACAGCGCGGCTGGCAGCATCCGTCCTTCCTGGCAGCGAAAGCACCTCTCCCTCGGGTTACGCGCATTCTGCCCCATTTGAAGCACGCAGGCGGACCACGCGCACCGCCACTGCGCAACACGTGGCGCTATCTTTGGATTGCCAGAGGGCGTGGTTCCCACAGTACCTACTCACTAGCTGCGCAATAATTTTTAACTTCGTTGAATCATTCTGTGCCACGTGTAGAATTTTCCTTAACGTGTTGCGCCGATTCAATTTCGTGTTGGTTTCGTCTAGTAGATGCTTGAGTAGATTCCAGAATCTTCATTTTCTCATTCGGCCATCTATGGAGTTGCAAACCTTATTCCACTGTTGCTTGCAGAGGGTTTTGCAGTGCTCTTCTATCGCTCAATTGACTTCGGCAATTTTCTTTCGTAGCCTACGGTTGATTCTCTGGCCCTTCCATCGGTTCAGTACGAATTTAGTTTCTATGAGGTGACCTAGTCGGCTGTCCATCTTTTCGACCGGGATATCCTTGAGCACCTCTTTAGCAGCGGCGCCAACCCTTAGCTGTGAAGGCCATTGTTCCAGATTCACTTCTCTAATCGGCCTTTCCTTTTTGATTTTATGGAATTCGTCCCAATCTATGACCCGAAATTTGCGTAGTCTATTCTGCCTAATTCGTAAGTCGATCCGCAATATACTGTGATCGCTCCCAAAGTCTTGGTTCAAATTAGCCCAGGTGGGTTCCGTAGCTTTGAGTACAAAAGTGAGGTCCGGAGTTGTGTCTCGACATGTCGATGTGCCGCATCTTGTTGGGAATGCTAAGTCCATGACGAACATTAACTCCAGATCTCTCGCTTCGCGCCATAGACTCTCCGCTTTGTTCGTATTGTAGTGGCACCGCATACGTGGTAGGGAGCGTTGAAGTATCCGGCAACGATTAGCGAAGAGTCTCGAGCTAGTTTGTCAGCTTCGGTAAGTAGGGACTTGAATCTTTGCTTCATATCCTTAGGACTGCTGTAGACATTCAGAATAAAGATGCTTGCCTGATTGCCGACTGAAAAGTTTGGAATGTATGTCATGACAAAAAAAAACATTTCGGGGCGCACAAGCCCGGTGTGCCACGCCCTGGCTACGCCACAGTTCGCGAGCACTCCAGCATAGTGTCACAAAGCTTTGGTTTTCGCTGTCAAAGCCATTCTCAGCGGCGCGAGTCCGCGTGTGGACACCTAGTGTTTGTTATACATACTTGTCCTAATTATGAAAATCTTTCAAATTTTAGGTCGGCTTCAGTTTGTTTCCTCGCAACAGAACGAAAGACTGCGCACCCCGTTTTCATCACAAAGTTCATTATGATCTCGCGATTCTGCGTCTTGCACGGGCAAGGTTTCTTTGTTTTTTTTATTCGGTCTCCTGTCCTTAACGATATAATTTGCTATTGAAGAATGCCTCCGGATCTGCAGCCATGTCTTTCAAGTGTCATGGCACATTGCAATGCAGAGTGATTGTGGGGAATAGAAAGCACATTTATTGTTATGTCTTACAAGTGAGCATAAGAGGCGCTTATGAATTTTAATTTGTGAGCAATTTTTGCGGCAAACGTATACATAATGATCTAAGGCCAGTCAGTTCCTAGTAGGTGAGGGTCTTTCTTACAAAACTTGTTGGTAACCCGTTAAATAAAGGTCTGAGGCGATTAACATGCCAAAACAAGTAAGGCTATGAGAGACGCCGCAGTGGATGGCTCCGGGTAATCTTGACCACCTGGGGTTCTCTGAGATGTACTGAAATTGCACATTACACAAGGCTCTAGCATTTTGCCTCCATTGAAATGGAGGCAAAATGGCCTCCATGGCTCCATGGCCAGGATCGATGTGGCCTCTTTCGGTTGTGCAGCCGAGCACCATAACCACTGAACAAAATTTGAACAAGGTCGCTGGACTCTCCTTGTGCCTTCAGCAGACTCGATGATCGGCCATTTACTGAAGAAAAGACCTTGGAAGCTTGGTCGCACAGCACATCAGCCCAGAAAGCCACACAGGCCCTCCTGCACTATTTGAAGGCCACAGCATTGAGCGACCGCCTGTGAAACCCTGTACTGTACGTGTGTGTTGTGATGTGTGTCTCTCCTTCTCTCTCTCTCTCTCGTTTTTGCTGCCTTATTCCCCATGTGTAGGGTAGGAAACTCGACGCATAGTCTCGTTAACCTCCATGTTTTTCCTATATTTCTTCTAAGGCTCTCTTCTTTCAGAATTTCAATGCTTCAGGAAAAGAACGCAGTTATATTATTTCATTATTTTCATTCCTCATTGCGAGAACATAGTTAATAAATATTAAGGTTCAGTACACTTCGCTCCATTTACTGGCCCAACGTAAGTTCATTCCCATTCAGTTCAGTACCTCATAGGAGAGACACAACCATTTTAAATAGAAAAATGTAATCATAAATAGTGTTGCGACTGGGCGACCGGGGTACGTGGACGCCATAGCCACCACGAAGGCTTTCGAGACCTCAGAGCGTGAGGCCCGACATTCAGGACGCCTTTTCTTTTCAACAAAGACTGTATATACAGTATATACAGTGTGCAAGATGATTACAAAGACATCTTCAATTGTAGACTGACGACGCCAAGCCTTATCGCCGGTTCTTCAAGACCGGTCTCCTCCTCCATTGGTGACGGCCGACTGCACTAGGGTAAGGAGGAATGTAGACCTGATACGGCACAGTCGAATAGGCACCGGGGCGCCTATCGGGCTGTGCTATGTATATTTACACCGCGCAGTACACTGGCCTGTAGCGATTCTCCTCCATCGAAAAGCGACCCGCCCTGCTGAGATCCGCCTCGTGTGCTTTTCAAAAAGTACAGTTCAGTTCAGTTCAGTTTATTTAGCAATGTTATTCAGCAATCATGTTAAAGCACAATGTTAAAGTACGATGATTCAATATTTTCATACAACGGTAATGGTGAACACAAAACAAAATGCAAATCAGATTAAAAAGTGAAAAAGATGCAAGGACAGGAATTAAAAGCTGCTAAAAAGCAGCTTGACGGTCGGCAAACCGAACACCGTAGCCTCTGAGGCACCGTAGCAGAAAGGAAACATAACGATAACATTCCTTTCAACCATCCGAAATGCTGTGACTCTTATGCAGATATATGAGAATCAATTTCAATATGTGCAATGAAACACAGTGGCACGCACCTACTTCCCGAATTGTCGCTAAGCAACGTTCATTAAACGAACGTATTTATTCTAACGGGTGCATGAGGTAGGCAATGCTAAGACCATCCATCATTTCACGCGAAGTGAACAAAAATAATGAAAGGACTGAAGCCCGAGGACAGAATGCACTACGCGAGGGAATCGGCATCGGCCAGCTTCATGAGAATGTGTATTCCTCAGGGTCAACATTATGATTAACGTCGTTCCTGTTTTCTTTGCATTTTGCATTTACACCTCGTACGTTACTTCTTTAGAAGCACACATCTCAGGCTTTGCCATTGTTCAAGCCTACGTTAGGATAAAAAAAAACATGAATAACTGATTATAAATAATCTTACTACGATAGAGCATACAATTCGGTGCTCTGGTAAAGCGCAAGGTATAAAGCGCTTCGAGGAGCAATTAGCGCTTCCCCAAAAGGTTCCTGACATTTCCGTCAAAATGCGCCTCAATGCGCTCATTTGCAATTTACGGCGAACGAAAAAGCAGTGAACCCTCGAATCAAGCAGCCGTACGCTCATTCTAGTTTTCTGCTCCATGGATTCGGTTTAATCAATCGTGACTTTCTTTCGAACCGCTTTTGAGCCAGCAAAGTTTGGTATCACTGAAGCGAACAAACGGGGGATCAAGTACGTGCTTCGCAATTCAAATGAGTATTCTCTTTCGTCTCGCTTTGTCTCCGCGTAATTTGCATGTGGGCGATATAAGCGAACTCTATCTTTTCATGCGCATTTCATTTCATTCTTCTTTCTTTGTCTGGGCGCCGTAAAATCTTCCTTGTCCTGCGTAAAAGTTCAATGACAAGTGATAAATACTGTAACAAAGCCACTCTCCATATGCACGGACGGTTAAGTACAAACAGCGAAACTTTTACTTGTCAGTTTCTGCAACATTTAATTAGGTAAGCGAAGTCGCGCACAATAGCAGAAAACTCAGAACGACACCACACCTCTGAAGCATTTTCCCTACCCGAAACATTTAAAATTCTAGCTGTGTCTCTTGTGAAAGCTCTATTTTCGTGGAATAGATCTTTACGTTTTTTTTCAGCCTTTTTCTGCATATTTCGTTCATTGTGTGGAATTGACGTGCCGAAAAAAAATAAAGCTCACTCTTAATTTTCATTGAGTGCTATGGGCAAGGACCTCCGCATTATTTACCTTAAAGGGGCCCTGCAACACTTTTCCGAGTGGCCATAGGAATTGATTCATTAAAGGAGCTTATTGCCTCACGAAATCACCGCCGCAAATTTTTTTAGAATCCATCCAGTACGAGCGGAGTCACAAAGATTTGTCGCACGCTGCAATTGCATTCTCTCTTCTCTCGTCTGGACGAAAGCGTCTGGAAGCTAGGCAGGAAGGGATGGCACGGGGAAAGAAAATACGTCAGCGCGCCTTGTGACCTTGAGCACTTTTTCTGCGATTTTTTTCTTCGAATACGCGGCTTTTCAGTGCGATCGTGCGCACGCACACAAGGACAAGTCGCGGCCTCCCGCGGCGGCCCCTGTAGCGACCGAGCGCGCCATGCTCAAATCAGCCAATGGCTGATACAATGGCTGTGACGAGTGATTTGTGAGCTTGTAGCGTGATTTGCCGAGAGAAGAGAAAGAAATTTTTAGCTGACTTTGAGCATTTATTTTGAATTCAAGGCCGCGTGCTCCGCTATAATATTTGGCTCGCGTGTTCTCGGGAGCCTCGACCACCGATCGGCAGTCTTTTCCGACCATGCTCAAAAAGTGTTGCAGGGCCCCTTTAAATGCAACCTAATGAAACCAAAAGACACTGAATTCAAGGAAGGTAAAGGGGACATTATTTGTAGTCATTTAACTAAAGTAACCAGACGTCCCGATTTAGGCTTAACATGTCCCAGTTTGGCGGCTAGGGTCCCGCTGTCACGCCAACCTGCTGTCGGGACGCTGTTTTGTCCCTCTTTCAGCCGAAAGCCCGTTCGCTGTCGTAGTCAGCTGGCCCGACCAGCACGCCCCTTTGCTATACTATATTATACATGGCTATGATCTGCCTTCTTTTTCTGTGCCTGATCTGCCTTCTTTTTCTGTGCCTTTCTTTCTCTTTACTTTTTTCTCGTTCTATCGCCCATAACAACGCAATCATATGGTTCCCATAAATGCTTCTTCGGCTACCGTGCAAGGATAGCCGAGTGGTTACCACACTCGCCTTCGGACCATGGTACCCAGGTTCAAATACCGCTTCCGAATTTTATTGCGCTTTATTTTATTCTTCTCCTCCTCCTATCCACTTCCCATCTCCTCTACTCCTTACTTTCCCCTCTCCACTTCGCCGAGCTCAGTTTAGGCTTAACGCTGGCCTCCCACCTCCTTCGAGAGTCCTTGCCTCAGCCCTTCTCGTTTTTCTAGGCTTTACTGTCTCCCACGTCAGGCTCCATCCTCCTTGCGCACCGTTTTTCAGCATTCTTCTTCACTCCGCCCTCTCCCTCTAATATCTTCACTTTCCCTCGGACCTGCTGCACTCGGTAGTGAAGCTTGCCCAATTTCGGTAGCCTGCGGCGCATACATGCCTTAGTTTTCGCTTACACTACGTGGATTAAGTCCAAGCCTAATGAAATGGCTCGGCTGTGAAAAGTGGAATTTTCGGTTTGAGTTACAGGACATGTTCTTATTCCGACATTCCACAACCCTACCCCCCGCCGTCCCGCTTTGGAGTCTGCGGAATATGGTCACTTTACCTTTAACTCTACGGGAGTAATTGTCATACAAATGAGATGAATTTAAAGAGGATGACAGGACAATTTGCGGCCGATAGTTATCGAACTCACAGCCTTCGCGAAACACGTCCGATGCTCTACCAATACAGCTGACGCGGCGGTCGTCCTCGCGTCCACTTCATTAGGCACTTTTTGCATGTAAACCTGTTGTAAAATCATTTATATCCCAGCTTGTTCACTAAGGTTAAAAGACTACATATAGTGTCCGCTCTACTTTTCTGGGCTTCATTATCTGCAGGTTGTCTAGGATGCGTCGGTATCACTATTTTTTTCTCCCTTTTTAGGAATGTTGCTAAGGGCTCGCCATGTTTACTTATTATCATAGCCAAACGAGAATTGGAAACATTGACAAATGGTCGCAGTAATGTATGATTGTAAAGAAAAGTCCTCATAATAATTTTTCCTCATGCAAAGTTGAAAGCTTAGAGCGTCTATGTTGAAAGAGTGTGACCCTTTTGACCGATGGTAAACGGATACGCGAGGCTGAAATAAATAGGGGGACACATAAAACTTGGACCATCTCCCCGAAGGGAACCCTGATGGGATGCGAAGCAGCAGCGGTGCGCATGGCGTTGACCCGGTTGAAACGGGCGTCATCGCAGATAAACGATCCGAAAGAGTGTTTCCACTCGAAGTGCGGTCGAGCGTTGCGGGCGGTGCAGAGGGTGAAGCGAGAGAGAAGTGACACGTTCAGAGGTGTTGCGAGCGGGCGGAGCAGCCGGCAGCTGCGGGCGCTGCCGCGAGCATGCTGCGGGTGAGGGAGAGAGTGACGTCAGCGCGCACCTGCGAGGGAAGCGTGCGAGGGGAGCGTGACGTCAACGCGCAGCTGTGGCGTGACCTACTTGGCAACGCTCCAACACCTACGGCGAGGGGAACGGGTTGCGGTGCATTCGTACGGACGCACGTAACGTGCGGCGTTACACAAGTGAGTCAAAGAGCTGCTTCGCATCTAAAATTGCAATAGCGCCGTCAGAGAAGCTTCTTATTGCTAGAGTATGAATGCGAGAAAGGCGTTTTTGTGTCGACTTCGGATTAGGTGAAAGTACAGCATTGTTGCGCGGACGACGCCATCTTGGTTGACAACGAGTGCTTGGAATGCTTCTTAGTAGTTATCTAACTGCATAATGAGACCTGGGAAGCAGTTCTCATTATGGATCATGCCTAGCTCTCCTTTATAATGCGCTGTCTCTACAAAACAAAAAAAAAAGCCGGTAACATGGAATAACATTGGACACCTTCCTTACGAAGATGCCCTCGACGGTTTTAACATCCCAATTTTCAAGAAATGTGCGGCTTTCTATGCCCTTTTAAAATAATGCTGACGACTTGAGCAAGCGCAAGGGGCTCGCATTCGAAATTTTACTTCCATAACGTCATCTCATGAGAACCATGAGAAACAACAAGCGAACATGTAGCACAAAACAACTTGGCACGCACTGCTTGCAGCGAGATGGGAGTAGTGGTCCTACAGCTAGTGTCCCTACGACCACGAAGCGATGGAAGGTTTGTGCCAACGACGACGTGCTCGTGTAGTGTCTGTGTCTGCGGTGTAACTCGAACCTCTCTGCGCTGAAAATCAAGGTAGAAACAAGCTAGCATCACCAAGCTTAAGCCTAGCAATGAACTAAAATCAATATAGAAACAACCTTGCGCTACTTTGTGCAAGCTTGGACAATTTTTGTTTTTAATTCGCGCAAATGTGGGGTCGAGGTCTCGCCTGATGGCTGGGGTGATTGTCCCAAAGGATTCAGTTCCATTTCGGTCAATAGAAAGCAGGCGCACAGGAATGTGTGGCGGCTGCATTCCCGCGTCGCCGACGCGGGCCCATGAGAATATCACCCTCCATCTACAAGCGTTATTGGAAAAAAAAAATGTTGAAAAGAAGCGAGCCGCGGCTGATTGGGTGGCCGCATAAACCTCCGAGAGCGGGGCGATGACATCATTAACAACACAACAACAGCAACCGGAATGGTCATGGGGCGATCGCTTGACCACATTCAGCGAGATAACACAACATTACAGACTAAACAGACGCATATACCCACCACGACACGACAAATTAAACAAAAAACAGCCTGTAATCTGGAGGTTG